>JAPYZR010004448.1:0-12800 GCA_030522945.1 Trichopria nigra | reverse complement strand
TTGCTATGTAACTATTCCTGTTATGTAACTGTGACAATTTGGAGGCGGACATTTTGATGTAACTGTTACATAATTGTGACATAACTTCTGTGATTGTTAATTGACTGGGAAACAAACAACTTTGCAAAATAACGTTTTTTTTTCGTAAGAATTCATTTTTATGTACTATATTGGAGGAATTGTGATAAAACTTTGCTTACAGGGGTTTAGAAAAAATTGTCATGAAAATCGGAAGAAATTTTTAATTTTCTTCCGCCATATTGGGTCGGCCATTTTGAATTTCTAAAATCTGATGACGGATTCGTAATCAGCGACCCCAAAAACCCCTTAGAAATCATTGAAATGAAAATGCGAAAAAATTTCCGTTTTTTGTCCGCCATATTGGGTCCGCCATTTTGAATTTCTAAAATCTCATGACGGATTCGTAATCAGCGACACCAAAAACCGCTTAACCTATTCCGGCACACATTTTTAGGATGAACCATTTTTCATGAAACTGGGTACTCGGGGTTTTTTGGGGTCGCTGAGGGGTCGCTGATTACGAATCTGCACTCAGATTTTGAAAATTCAAGATGGCGGATTCAAGATGGCCGCCAAAAATGTAAAAAATAACCTGATTGAGATGAGGGTTAAGGGACATTAACTCAAAAAGTCAGGTTAAAAGAAAAATGTGTGCCCCAAAGGGTTATTCAACATCTTCTGAGTGTCCAAAGAAGAGCTTCTCAACTACTACCACCACAGTATCTAAAATGACAAAAAATAAAGTTTAATAATAAATTAAATTTTTTATCCAATAAAAATCTGAATGGTCATTTTCAAAGAAATACTTCATATTAAAAAAAAAAAATCAATCGCATCATTTGTTGTCGAGTTATAATCCAGCAACCACAATTTTGACAATTATGTAACAATTACGTAACAACTATGTAAGAGTTATGTAACAAATAACATTCATCTAACTGTTACTTTCCATATTTGCAGGGAACTCCAGCAATTTTAAAAAATGGAGTTTTGAGAAAAACGCGTTTAAAGATAAAAGTATAGATTTCATTGTTAAAATAACGTAAATTTTGCTAACCTATATGAGCAGCTATACTCTTTAAAAGGCTGTAGCATTAAAACTATTATATATGTGATGTGCATTTCAAATTTCGTTAAGTTATTTTTCAAGGTATACGAACTATCGAAAAATGCAAAAAATTGATTTAAATTTATTTTTAAATTTTAAACTATTAGTGAGTGAAAGTTTACTCCAAGAAATTGGAGAGTACTTCAGTTTCATTTAAGATGTAAACTATGTTGTATGTAAATGAAATTAATACTCAGTCGAATAAATATACATTTTTACACATATATATATATATATATATATATATATATATATACAAATCCTGAAAACTCGCTTATATTTTATACAGCATTATTGTTGTAAACTTCACCGACTCACAGTTATTTTTCGATTTAATCACATCCAATACATTCAACTATATACAGATATTAATTTATAGATCTATATAACAAATTGCCCTATTTATGTAAGCAGTATGTATACTTTGCCAAATCATATAATATTTCCGTTTTATAACATTTTCCAAGACCTACATCAATCTTCAATTTCATTTAAAGAGTCTATCGAAGTGTAAAACGACATTCGTTAAATAATTTCGTGTCGAAAGTTTGACGGATAAGAGGAGAAAGGGCAAAAAATTGCCGCCATTCATTGTATATGCATGTCTCTTGAGGACAAAATATATTAAATGCAAAAATCGAAATAAACGATTCTCCAATGAGCCGTGACAGCAGAAAGGTATTCGACGTTGTTCGGTGCAGGTCAGTTTTCATTTGAATACAAATTGAGCCATTGTGAATCTTAAGTAGTCCTCCGAACCAGGCGACTCTAAGGCGGCCGCCGGCCGGCAGACCACGTGAAATAATACCATACATCGGCACGACCAAAAGCTGCGCTCGGCACCGTGGTGATCGAGATATATATATATGGGTGTCGACATTCTATTTCCAACACGTTTCTGCAAAACACGAAACACACTTACATACGCTTTCTATTACAAAATTAGAATGAGACTGTGAATAATCATTATCGCGACGTTTCGTGGAGCTCATGGTGTATTAAGTATATTTCGATTTTGTTCAGCTCATCTTCAGATTTTCTTAAACAAACTTTCTTTATACTTTATTGGAAAGTTGGAAAGTATATACTACATTCATTGACAGTTGAAGTTATACTTTTCATTTTTTTTACAGTGAGATAAGTTTTCCATAAAGAAAATTCCTTTACAAAATGCCATAAGAAGAAAATTGTTTTCCTAATTAAAAAAAGAATTAGATGAAATTTATTGAATGAATAGACAATAAAAATAGAATTGTTTTACTTCATTTTAGAAATAACTTCTACCATCGTTAAAAATCGTTTCTCTTTTTAGTGCTGTGATTTTTATTTGGACTTCAAATAGTATAGAGTAATGGTTTCATTAAATTGAAATTAGCAAATTCGATTTTTATTACTTTTAAATCGATACTAACAAAAAACTGCTAAATTTTTAATTTTCATACAATTGAATAGTTTTCCGTACATCTGCTTAAAATTATTGAATTAATTTTTTTTATTGATTATGCGGAATATATGAGTTAAATAATGTACAAAAATAATTATATGATTGCGTTGTAAACTCATTGTGAGGTATAACTGCCGTTTATGCTGAACGTAACAACGTTTCCGTAGTGTAGTGGTTATCACGTGTGCTTCACACGCACAAGGTCCCCGGTTCGATCCCGGGCGGAAACAGTGAGATTTTATTTTTTTTATTTTTTTATTTTTTTATTGATTTTAATAAACAAAGTCTATATTTTAATATATAATAATTTATCATTTTTATATTTTTGGGGCATTTTTTAAATGAAAAGAGGACTTTACTTTTTTGTGCAAGAAAATAATATTTATACTAATAAGTAATTATTGCACAACACAATAAACAAATGTATTTAGTTTAGAACAATTTTGCAAAGAGAATTTGACGCTGCAAAAAACAGTTTTATAGTGAAATCCTGGCTAATGTTACTATTGTAGAATTGTCTTCTACATATTTCCGACTTTAAATTCAAAATTGTTCATTCATGTTGTAATAAAAATTTTAACTGTATATTTTATTTAATAAAAAATTTATTTTATTATTCAGCGAATAAAGAATCAAAAACTAGTAAATGATACTACCGTATACACGAAAGAGTACTGTTGGCGCATACTGCTATATAGGGTGTCCCAAACATGACACACCCAAGAATCGCGGAAAATAAGGGCGCTAGAAAAAAACTTTAAATACAAAAGTTTTAGGAAGTCAAAACGGTGATTTGACGGTGAACTTGAATTTAACATTGATCTTGGCCTTCAATGTTATTTGAAGGTCAACTTAATTTTTCCAAATAGGAACCCCTACTTTTGACACCAGATTCGGAAGGAGCGGGAAATTTTACATCCGAAACGAGGATTTTAATTTGTCAGAATGTGACCCTTTAGAAGGTTAATATTAATAATAATAAGTGATGATTACATTATAATTATATACATTCAGAAGGTTAAATAAAGGTTAAAATATAGGGGTTTTCCTTGAAAAATTTTCTCTAACCGTTCCCAGATAAACTTGAAAATAACTCCAAGGTAGCTGGTCCCCAAACTTTTCATTTATTCACCCAAAGTGCTGAAAACTTCAAAGAAAACACTTTCTGGGCGATTTTTTAACATTTGACCTTTATTAACAATATAAAGGTCACAATCTTAAAAATTAAAAACTATCGTTTCGAACGTAAAATTTACCGATCTTCTAAAATACAATGTTAAAAATAGGTGTTCCTTTAGAAAAATCACGTTGACCTTATATATATATGATACTATACGGCTGTATATCAGCTGTAGAAATGATTGTATTTGGTTGTGTTAATTATAGTGCGGTTGATCCAATAACACTTTGTTTTTCGTATATTATATTATATTATATTATATTATTATATGTGCTAATATTTTTGGAGTTAACTTTTCGACATTTATTTTTTATATATTTCATTTTAAATATAGAATTAATGAAGTTTAAAAATAAATAAATTATTAATTTTATTTTTTATCATAAAAATATTTATCCGAGTATTTTCGAATTCTTCGATTTAATGTAACCAAATAAATCAAGCCTTTAAAACTTTTTCTTTTGCTAATTGGAGCTTTAAAAAGTAACCAAATTTTCAGAAAAATTGAAACGTTTTTATTTCTACGTTTGAAAAATAGAATCTGATCCAATACATTTACGTAAAATACTAATGAAGTAACCACCCATCAGGCAGTTATCACATTCTACTCCGTTTAACGGTTAAAAATTATTCTGTTTAAAAATTACAGGAATAATTTTCATCGTTTCCGTAGTGTAGTGGTTATCACGTGTGCTTCACACGCACAAGGCCCCCGGTTCGATCCCGGGCGGAAACAGTTACTTTTTGTTTTGTTTAATATATCTTAGGTAATGTTTCCACTAATAAGAACAAACTTTAATTACATTTTAAGTATATGAACTGATAGCAACAATCTAGTTGGAGGATATAAAGTTTATAAAAAAAAACTAATCATTTATTATAATTTTGCTCACATCGATTATGAAGTAAGTCGATTATGATCACTTATTAGAAAAAAAAAAACTTGTTCTTTTTTTATGCACATATGAGCTCAACGAAAAACGATAATTAAAAAAAAATATGCCATACAACGTGCCAACCTTGTTCTTTTTCCATTTCTACATTTATAACGTTTCCGTAGTGTAGTGGTTATCACGTGTGCTTCACACGCACAAGGCCCCCGGTTCGATCCCGGGCGGAAACAGTTACTTTTTGTTTTATGTATAATGTTTTTTAATGTTTCCACTAATACAACAACTTTAATTATATATTTTAGTATACACAGAATGAAAATCAACAATCTTCTTTAAGATTATACGTAACATTATTATTAACACAAGTTTATAAAAAAGTATACTCGCTCATTATAATTTCGCTACATCCTTAAAATAAAATGTTAGAATAATAATTGCTATTTTTTATGCACATGAGTTCAATTAAAACAAAAGATTCAACGTAAATCGGTAGTTACAAAAATATGCCATATATCGTACCGGCTCTTCTTAAGTTTCGATATGTACTTTCAACGTTTCCGTAGTGTAGTGGTTATCACGTGTGCTTTACACGCACAAGGCCCCCGGTTCGATCCCGGGCGGAAACAATTATTTTTTGTTTTATTTATTATATTTTAATGTCTCCAGTAATAAGATCAACAGCAATTCCATTTTAGACTTTCGCAACGTCTCTCGACGGCTATTAACATCGCGCTCAATCAAAAAACGGTCGCCATGTCCGATAAAGTAATCTTAAGACCATCAAGATTCAACAATATATGCAAGACAATGATCAGACCTGAAATATGTTGTTCAATAAGAGCCAGCGTAGCATCCCAGTATCCTCAACAGCACATAACAAAAAACGACAAACGCAGAATATACTGGCTCAGTAAACCAGTAGTTACAAAAACTGCGTTTGAAAAACTCCGTATGCTGAGAATGCAACGATAAAGAAAACTACCAGAAAAGAAAATTTCACTGAATTAAAAGTAAATAAATCGCCACCAATATTCGTAAGTCGATATGTACATTATGTAGAGCTTAAATGACAAAATTACATTCATTCTTGAAAAGCACTGAAGACATAGAAAACGCGATGGAAGATTTATACATCAAAATGTACGAAAAAGTCAAGGTACAGCCAACCCTTTAGCGATGCAAGAAAACATCAACAAATGTATCGCCCATCATTTAAGAGAAAATAATAGATAAAAGAAAATTGCGCAAAATCTGTTAAAAAACAGAACTTAAATAAACATAAGCTAAATAAAGCTATAAAAACTTAAAAAACGCATTGCTGAAGAAAAAAAGACTCATATTCTGAAATACCTACAAAACATGAGCGCTATACAATATACACGGATTATTCATTATGGAAAGCTAAAAAAAATATACCGACCGTAGCAATTTATTCCCCCAGTAAAGAATAAAGATAGGAAAAAATAAATATAGAAAAAGCCGTAAACTTGCCGAACATCTGCAAACGGTATTTGAACCTCCCATTCGCAATATTACCATCGAAGAAGAACATAGAATACTCAATAATGCAATACATCTTTCGTATACGTTCCGATTTTTACTATAAATTTTTACCATACCTCAATAATGTCATCAAATAAAAGCACAAGAACTGATTCTCTTATATTACAACAATATTTAACAATAGTCCAGCAATAGTTCAAAATATTGAGAATTAATATTAACGAAGACAAATCTGTGCAAGTTACATTCACTGTACGTATAATAAGACATGTCCTATGGTTTTATTAAACGATAAACCATTACCAAGAAGTAATTCAATCAAATACTTATATGCATTTAGATCGGCGTTTAACACGTAGAGACCATATCTGGGAAAATAATTAATTCTCAAGATATGAAAAATGTGCTGTCTTCTAGGCAGGAAATCAAGATATTAATTTACAAATACATTATTAAACCTATATATGGACCAATGGGTTACGGTTATGGGAATTAGCAGCAAATTCCAAAATAGAAATAATTGAACGTTTTCAAAACAAAAAGCTTAGAACATCCTAAAAGCTTATTGGTTTATGCCAAACGAGATATTAAGAAAAGATAAAGACATCCATCTATCAAAGAAGAGATATCAAGCCGTAAAGAAAATTTCAAGAACAGACTCAGCACATCATACCCCAATAGATTAGCAGCAAACCTCATAGAACACAAGCATGCAAAACGAAATTAAAACAATAAAAATCATTATTTGACGTGTTTATATAAATACGTATATGTTACAAACTTGTACATTATAACATTATGATATAACTATTTGTATATCTAGAAATGTGAATGGTACTGACCAAGCAACAACCTTGTTGAAGATTATAAAGTTTATAAAAAACTAATCATTTATTATAAGTTCCCTCACATCCTTATAATAAACTGTTAGAAAATAATTGCAATTTTGTATGCCAATGAGTTCAATTAAAACAAAAGAGGAAACGAAATTCGATAATTAAAAAAAAAATATGCCATGAAACGTGCCGGCATTTCTTATTTTTCTATTTGAAACTATTTTCTAACGTTTCCGTAGTGTAGTGGTTATCACGTGTGCTTCACACGCACAAGGCCCCCGGTTCGATCCCGGGCGGAAACAGTTACTTTTTGTTTTATGTAATGTATTTTTATGTTTCCATTTACACGAGCAGATTTAATTATGTTTTTTTAGTATAAATAGTATCAAAAGCAACAACCTTGTTCAAGATTATGAAATTTTTAAAAAAGTACTCGTTTATTGTAATTTTGCTCACACTTTTAAAATCAATTGTTAGAAAAAATAATTGCTATTTTTTAAATGTGTTTAATTAAGACACATGTGTTTAATGGATGAAACATAAATTGGTATTTTAAAAACATGCGATATAACATACCGGCTCTTATCATGAATCGTTTTATACTTTCAACGTTTCCGTAGTGTAGTGGTTATCACGTGTGCTTTACACGCACAAGGCCCCCGGTTCGATCCCGGGCGGAAACAGTTACTTTTTGTTTTATTTATTATATCTTAATGTTTCCATTTACATGAACAGCTTGAATTATATTTTTTAGTATAAACAGTATCAAAAGCAATCGTGTTGGGTAAGGTCCAAAATCCCGAAAATCAAAATTCCAAATGATACACATTTCCGAAATGTTCAAACTATACCAAACGAAAAAACCGAATGTTCGTTACTCCGAAATCCGAATGTGAAAAATCCAAATGTTCATAAGTCCGAATGTGGATAAACCGAACTAGCATAATCCCGAATACGAATAAACCGAATCGTCATAGTACCCAATTTTCAAAATGCCGCATAATCAGGTTTGTTTGGAGTAATAAATTCTCGACAGATGGTGCCATATTAACATCAAAATTCGAGGTTTATTCTCAAAGAAAAGTTTTATTTTGCCACCATAGACAGGGTAAAGATGTCTACATTTCACCGGTTTTTCTCCAATTCCAACTCATTTAGTTTGTCATGTAAGCTAATTCCTTATTTCAAACCAACTTAGTCATTTGGTATTTTGACATTCGGTTTTTCCACATTCGGCATTATGAACATTCGCATTTTTCACTTTCGGAGTATAGCGAACATTTCGGAAATGTATCATACTGAATTTTCATTTTTGGGATTTTGCTGCATTCCGAACTTTGAACGCAGTCGGGATGTAGAATCCCAACCTTCTGGTTCAAGTTTATAATATTTATAAAAGAGTACATATTTATTATAATTTCGCTCACATCCTTAAAATAGACTGTTAGAAAAATAATTGCTATTTTGTTATGCACATGAGTTCAATAAAAACAACGGAGAAACCGAAAGTCAGTAATTAATAAAAATTTGCCATGTAACGTCCCGGCTCTTGTTATTTTTCTATTTCTAGGTTCATCCCTAGTTGAAATTTATCCCTATAGTAAAAATTTTGAACAAGCCTGGCCAGGCAGGATATTGAACTGTGTGTATCGAAAGCGGGCCCTCGCCAGTCCTGGTCAAAATTTCTACCTGAGATTTCTAACGTTTCCGTAGTGTAGTGGTTATCACGTGTGCTTCACACGCACAAGGCCCCCGGTTCGATCCCGGGCGGAAACAATTACTTTTTGTTTTATGTAATGTATTTTAAGGTTTTCACTAATGCGAATAGCTTTATTTACATATTTTAGTATAAAACAGAATGAAAAGCAACAATCTTCTTCAAGATTATACATAACGTTATTATTAATACAAAGCTTACAAGAAAGTATTCGCTTTTATAATTTCGCTCATATCCTTAAAATGAAATGTTAGAAAAATATAACTGCTACTTTTTTATGCATATGAATTCAATTAAAACAATGGATGAAACGTAAATTGGTAATTAAAAAAATGAAATATAACGTACCGACTTTTATCATTTTTCGACTTTTACATATCTAGTAGAAATTTTGAACAGGCCTGGCCAGGCAAGATATTAAACTGTGTTTATTGAAAACGGGCCCTGGCCAGTCCTGGTCAAAATTTTAACCTGAGTTTTCTATCGTTTCCGTAGTGTAGTGGTTATCACGTGTGCTTTACACGCACAAGGCCCCCGGTTCGATCCCGGGCGGAAACAATTACTTTTTGTTTCATGTAATGTATTTTAGTGTTTTCACTAATACGAACAGCTTTATTTACATATTTTAGTAAAAACAGAATGAAAAGCAACAATCTTCTTTAATATTATCCATAACATTATTATTAACACAAGCTTATAAAAAAGTATTTGTTTTTATAATTTCGTTCATAGCCTTAAAATGAAATGTTAGAAAAATAATTGCTACTTTTTTATGCATATGAATTCAATTCAAATAATGGATGAAACGTAAATTAGTAATTTAAAAAATGCCATTTAACGCACCGACTTTTATCATTTTTTGACTTTTACTTCTCTTATAGAAATATTGAACAGGCCTGGCTAGGCAGGATATTAAACGGTGGGTATTGAAAACGGGCCCTGGCGACGCCTCGACAAAATTTCTACCTGAGTTTTCTAACGTTTCCGTAGTGTAGTGGTTATCACGTGTGCTTTACACGCACAAGGCCCCCGGTTCGATCCCGGGCGGAAACAGTTATTTTTTGTTCTATTTAATATATCTTAATGTTTCCATTTACACGAACAGCTTTAATTATATTTTTTAGTATAAACAGATTCCTAAATGACAAACTTGTTGAAGATTTAAATTTTATGGGTAAGAATTCATTTATTATAATTTCACCCACATCGCCTTAAGTTCATTTGTTAAACAAATAATTTTTAATTTCTTATGTGTGAAAATTCGCGATCGAGCAAATAAAAACCACAGAGGGCGACAAAAACTTACTCTTTGCATATGAAATCGATGCCTTTCCGACCGTATTATCAGCACGGAAAGACCGCGAATTTGTGCATACGTGACAAAAAAAAATATGCCATATAACGTACCGGCTCTTATTATGTTTCGATATTTACTTCCAACGTTTCCGTAGTGTAGTGGTTATCACGTGTGCTTTACACGCACAAGGCCCCCGGTTCGATCCCGGGCGGAAACAATTCTTTTTTCGTTTGTTGTTTAAATATATCTTAATGTTTTCATTAATACGAAATTTTTTTTTTTTTTATAGACTGCATCAAAAGCAACAATCTTGTAGGAGATTGTAAAGTTTTTAAAAAAGAACTCGTTTATTATAATTTTGCCAACGTCCTTAAGACAAATTGTTCGAAAATAGTGTATTACGTATCTAGGACGGAAATACATCAATATCATGGAAGGCCATGCGGGGATCGAGGTGGCAAAAACTGCTGCTCGGCAGACGTTCCGCCAACAAGAGTATACCAAACGTCGCCCGAGTGAATGCAATGCGTTTTCGCTTGGGATATGTAAAGTACCTTTTGTTATTCCTGTATGAAAATTCATGGTTATGCAAAGAAAAACCCCGGTGGGCGGCCAAAAATGCTCGAATACCCTTTGCACATGCGCAGAAGCTCTTTGCGATCCTTGGCGGCAATCGGCGCCTTTCCGACTGCTTTACCGGAACGGAAAGACCGCGAATTTGTGCAGGTGTGACAAAAATAATATTTATTTTCTTATGAGTTCAATTAAAACGAAGGATGAAATGAAAATCGGCAATTAAAAAAACTATGCCATATAACGTGTTGCCGCTTGTTATTTTTTCATCGTTTCCGTAGTGTAGTGGTTATCACGTGTGCTTTACACGCACAAGGCCCCCGGTTCGATCCCGGGCGGAAACATTTTTTTTAAACTGAAATAAATATTTTTGTTTTACAACAGAAAAATTATTATGTGGATTAGAGACTGCTTATATTATGTCAAGTTTCTAATCAAAAAGTTTTGCATATTGTACTGTTATTTGTTTTAATATTACAATTTAAATGATATAAGCAGTAGATTCGATCCCGATCGGAAACAGTTTTATTTTCTATTATCATATATCTTTGAAGGCAATTATTACTACTCAATATGTATATGTTAAAAGTAATTTTCATGTATTTAATACAATTGTATGAATCTCAAAATTTAACATAAAAATGGCATGCACTTGTTATTTAAAAAATGTATATTTATTTAATTATTTGCTCTGTTAAAAGTAAAACAAAAAAAAAAAACATATATAAATCAGTGCTGGTAAAATAACGTATTGTACTACATAATTGGAAATTACTATTTAAAACTTTCATCAAATTATTTCAGCAAATTACTATTTAAAGCGATCGAGCAAATAAAAACCACAGATGGCGACAAAAACTTACTCTTTGCATATATATGAAATCGATGCCTTTCCGATCGTATTATCAGCACGGAAAGACCGCGAATTTGTGCACACGTAACAAAAAAAAATATGCCATATAACGTACTACCGGCTCTTCTTATGTTTCGATGTTTACTTCCAACGTTTCCGTAGTGTAGTGGTTATCACGTGTGCTTTACACGCACAAGGCCCCCGGTTCGATCCCGGGCGGAAACAATAATTTTTTATCTATTAGGCGTAAAATGCTTATGCTTTTACGGATTTTGCCGACTCAAAATACAATTTCGCAGCTTCTTATACAGCATGAACTTATAGCAGAGTTTATGCGTTACAGGCCTAAAATTTTACACTATTGATTCATAAAATACTACTTTGTTTACGTATTTGTGTTGCTTATTTTTTCACATAATTAAAAAATTTAATTTTATAACCCATACTTAATAAAAAGGTAAATAAGAAATTTCTATTATAAAAGTCAACCAATGTTGTAAATATATTTGAGTTACGAATACCTACTAATTACGATTTACTTTTATCGTTTCCGTAGTGTAGTGGTTATCACGTGTGCTTTACACGCACAAGGCCCCCGGTTCGATCCCGGGCGGAAACAATAATTTTTTATCTATTAGACGTAGAATGCTTATGTTATTACGGATTTTGCCAACTTAAAATACAATTTCCCAGCTTCTAATACAACATGAACTTATGCAGAGTTTATGCGTTACAGGCGTAAAATTTTACACTATATTGATTCATCAAAGACTACTTTGTTTACGTGTTTGTGTTGCTTATTTTTTCACCTAATTCAAAAAATCTAATTTTATAACCCATACTTAATAAAAAGGTAAATAACAAATTTATATTATTGAAGTCAACAAGTGTTGAAAATATATTCTATATAATACTCCTATCTTAAACAAAATTTGTTAGTGTTATAATGGCTATTATATTGGGAATTGGTTTCAATTTGTATTTTACATGCTCAACATAGGTACGAATCAAGTTTTCAAAAGTTTTACGAAAAGCTGGTAAATATATTGGAGTTACGAATACCTATATACTAATTACGATTTATTTTTATCGTTTCCCTAGTGTAGTGGTTATCACGTGTGCTTTACACCGTTTACAAGCACAAGGCCCTCGGTTCGATCCCGGGCGTAAACATTTTTTTTAAAGAAAAATATACTTTCTTCAGCAGAAAAAGTATTTTATAAATGACCGATTATATGATACGTCAAATTTGTAATAAATAAACATTATAAATTTCACTATTACTTCGACCCGTAACCAAAGGTTGGGATCGAAGTATTGAATTTGGTCATCCGAAAAAAAAAAATGACACCTACTTTTTTCATAAAATCTCCAC
>JAPYZR010004447.1:0-24183 GCA_030522945.1 Trichopria nigra | reverse complement strand
TAAATCAATGAAATTGGTGGAGTACTTCGAGTCTGGTTGCGATATTTTGCTACTACCCTTTTCATACAATTGGATATCACTCTAACCATTGAGTTCAAGTTTCCGGACTAATGACATGACCAGGATATGGCTCTTCATCGGCAAGATTCTTTGTATCGGAAGCTAAAACCATCACGCAAGAAAATGTCTACACAATCTAGCATCAGTTAAGTTGATCATCATTTCGATTACTAATTGATCGGTTTTGAACTACTGTTATGAACAATTTAAGTGGAACATTTATGCATGTACAAATTTATGGGGATGAATCTTATTGATCATCATCAATTTATGTAATAAAGCGCTTCGGTAATTTCATTGAGGTTGTTTATTATTAAAATATTATATGTATCTATATTTAATGGACAAAAATCATTACACATGTTACTGTAATTGGATAAATAATGACGATAAAATTTTGGTCACTTACAACGTTATCTTTCGAATTATAACTTTATTCATCGGCTTCCATCAATTATGGATTATCTGCTCAGGATCAATAAGAGGCATGTATACGTAAAAACTTGAATATAGTAGGTCTATATTCCCGCGAAATTTTTATACGACGGTTACAACATTCACGTCACTGCGTACAATTTTCGCATTCAAATGTCAGCATTGTGGATGGAATAAATATATATATAACAAATGTAACATGCACGCAAAAGTTACATTACGTGCTTATCATAGTGTAAACTTAGGAACCGAGTGCGCGATGCGGCCGCGTAACGCATACACTGTTCGCGTTTTAATAATACGTAACTTACTCGTGAATCGAGCAAATATTTCTAAATTACACGAAAGCATCACGAGCGCTATCACCTGCGTCGTCAACTTCGTCTTCTTAAGTGTACATATTGATGCGGAGCGTAAGTGCACTATACTTATCGTAATTCAATACTGCCTATACGGAATACTTAAGATGGCACTAATGCACATAAAGCACGAATAACTAACGAACTCCGAGTTTTCCGATTATGAGACTTACTACTTCTTTTATGGAACTACTACTGTGTATGGAACTTTTCTTCCGACGTATATTTGTAAAATATATTAATTTAAAAAATGCAGGCTTCCGAAAATATTCCGCGTATTAACAATTTTAGAATTTCAGAATTTTTATGAAATGCGACAGTTTGACAATTCATTTTAAAAAGAGTGAAATTTTACAGTTGAAAGACCAAAAAATTCACATTATTTAAAAGAGCGGCTCAATTTTCACTTCAAGAAATTTGGAGAGTTACTATTATATATTGAGAAAGGTCCGGTTTACTTCTCCAATTAAGTTATGCAGCTATAAAAAGGATATAATTTTAATCCTGAAAATCCTAGGCTTTACGTAAACAATATGAACATAATCAAAGTATGAATAATTATATGAATTACTTTCAAAGAGTACTGCACACAAGAGGTTTCATCCTGAGTTGAACCGTGTTTTAGCGACTAATAAATTTATATACACAACTGTTATGTAGCTTGTAACAATTTCGCATACCTCAAGGAACCATGATGTTCAATTTGTTTCATTTACATATAATTTGAAATAGTATTTACTTAGTCCGAAGAGAACAAAGTCGGTCTCTTTAATGAACTCGACATGTAGCCAAATGAGACTTTCGGTATATCGGTTGGAAATGTACACTGCAAAACAACATAATGTCGATACTTATGTTTAAATGTGATTGTCATTATTATTATTATTGTTATTATTATTTTATTCGCTTTAAAATATAATTTTACCTTAAAAGCTTATACATGTAACTTTTTTTGTTATCAAATGTATAAATTTTTTTCATGAAGTTTGACGCTGTATTTAGCACTTAAACTTCATGACATGAAGGAAATGTTGTCATTTACCATTGGAATGAGCGATTATTGGCCAATAAAAAATGGGTTTTGTTTTCTCTCGTGCAGTTAAAAAAATATAATTCTAGTGTAATGAAGAATAATAAGTATGGATAAATTAACGATATACCCTAAAGCTCTGAGTCGAAAGTATGAATATTTAACACACGAAAATGTATTACAAAATTATAGTCAGCACTTTAAAAATGGACACTTTTATTGTTTTCGTTTTTTATTTATTTTTATTATTTTTATTTTCGTAAGAAAATATGTAAACTAATTCACGCGTGCATCGTTGTTTGGCGCAAATACGTTAGCACTCGTATTCGAAAATAATATATTGAATTTTTTTATAATACATATATACACGTATACATATACATGTAAATGTTTTGAATACATTGTAAATATTTTGTAAATAAATAAATACATAAACTATTAGTCGAAACGACTACATTCAAGACGTAAAACTAACCAAAATATGAATATAAAAGATTTATTGCTTTGTTACAATTGTAAACTTGATTCTTATATTGAAGAGTTAAAACTATAGATGAATTAAATTGGGATTATCCCAATCTGATATTACGGAATTCGAACTCAAACATCATTTTCCATGGCTTATTTTAATACATTCAGGTGCGACGTGCAATTTTATCCTCTTATTTTGCCGTTGAATGGTTAGTTCCGTGACTGTTCAAAGTTCCAGATAATACCTCGTACATATTGTACTCAAATAGCATCGTGGCAAGATTGAGAGATAAGGCTGCTTCATACCGAACATTTGCGAATTCTAACGTATAGTTGACCAAGTACGTTACAAGCTGAATAACCAATGTTGGCTCAATAGTATTCTAATTTTGCAAAATTTACAGTATTCGTATAGCTTTACGCCAATTCTGATTCAGATCAGGTGATACATTTTCAAAATGATTTAGGGTTGGGAATCGAGATACCTTTTTGTTGAATGCTGAAACTTTATTCAGAAATTGTGATCGAACACCGATTGGAGTCAGGTCAACGCCTGAAAATGAGACATATTTTAATATCGGATTCCAATTATATCGCCTAAACATTCCCAAGTATAGTTTTATGAAAAATGAAGTTTATAATCGATGAAATCATCCTCGTGAAGGATACGCATGATTCATTTCAAAAGCTTTTTCTATGAATGCAATTGTGCTTTCTCGTTTCTTTTATATAACCTCAAAAGACGCACAAATATTGTTTTCGTAACGGAATTCTATTTTGAAGTGAGGTCAAGTGGCGTTTAAATTGTCAGTACTATCGGTATTGTCGGTTATCTTCTATTTACCAACAGATCCTGCGAGAATCTATTGTTTTCTTTAGGAAACCCGTATCAGGCTGCGGGACATCCAGGTCGGTGCGAGAGTGAGAGAAAAGACACCCGGCGAGAGAAAAGCGATAAAAATAAAAACAAAGCGGGTTACACGTAGAATTGAAGTTGGACTCTGCGCGAACACAATACGTACAAACAAAAAATAAGTATAAAAGAGAACACTTTTTGCGTTTTTTTTTTTTTAATTTGCGCCTTCATCATCAGAAAGTCACAGCTTACTTCAAATTCACACTGAAAATGTCAACTTGTCGTGAAAGAAGTTCCGTTTACATGCGCATTGAAATATACAAAAAACAATGGAACAATGGAATATTAATGATAAAAATGTGTTTCGTAGAGAGAGTTGTAAAACTTAATTCAATGACGTTCTGCACAATGAGACGATTTTTTAGTTATCCTTACTAATCATTTAGCGAAATATTTCCATTGTGCTTAAAGGTGACGTATCACAATTTTCATTAATACTATATATGTGTCTACAATACTCATAACTTGAAATGATTACGTGGTATGCATTTGAAGCAGGCTGAAATTGCTTACCCTTACGCTCATCCAAATCATTTGATGAAGTCTATATACATAAGGACGGATGACCTGCAGAAACTGATCCTGCCAATATTTGAGTTAATTCCCATGAGTTTCAACTGTCAACAATCACTTACCTTTAACCAATTCAATAACAAATGACCGTCAGCAGAGTTTCCTAAAAAATGCAACTAACTCTAACGTACTCGTGACATCCTTTCGTCTGATCCACAGTCAGCATCATTGAATGACAGGTTACGCAATCGATCGATCACCAAAAAATAAAAAATAAAAATAAAAACAATACTTTGACATCGATTTTCAGGAAGATTCTGCTTCTATAGAGAGAAATGTTTCCAGCCATCAAACGGAATAGATATTATCGCTGGCGGTAGCGGTAATTCAATTCAAAAGGTAGCAATTTTTACGTAAAATTTTGCCGCACGTACGCGCGTCCCACACACCTCGCATAAGGGCTGCACGTCTTACATTAAGGCATTGCGGGACGTGTAGACCTTTTTCCATATATACCGGTCTGCACACCTAAATCTTCGAGAACACGCGCTCGGAAAGGGAAATGAGAGGAAAACGCGATATCGGGACGACGGCTGTATTGCACGTGCTTCCGCATCTTTAAGTGGATTCGTTCAGATATTCGCCGAGACGCTATAGAACTGTCTGTATATCTATGTATATATATATATATAGGTGTGTGTATGTAGAGTAGGGACTCCGATATAATGGATTCCGTCTCGTGGAAAATAGGAGGAACCGATTAACGGGCGAGTACTTAAATCCCGGAAGACTCGATGCTTACCTGTTTAATGCCAATAATGCTGAATTTAATCCACCGTTGGGAATCGATTTCCGTGGGGAAGTTTGTACATTCATTTCGATAAGCTCGTAAAATCCTTTAGGAATTTTTTCGCGATAAATTATATCCTACATACTAATATATATATATATTACAAATTTCATTGTAATTGACGTAATTCAAAAATGACGAGAACCCGATTATAATAATTATAATATGACCATATATCTGGAACATATATGATCCAGATATACACCGTAAAAATAAATACTTAAAATGATTACGTCTTAAGGTGGTTCTAAAGTAGAACAGTTATCGACCGAGATTTTCAACCATAAAAGTATGAATAAAATGGGATTGAAACGTTTTTTCAAAATTTGGGGTCTGGAAGGGTGATTCTACATAATATATACAATCCTTAAAAAATATCGATGAAATTGGTTCAAAATTAAACGAGAATTATCCGAAATAAATTTGTTCGAGAGAATTCCTCCTTTAATTTGGAACCGATGTAACCATAATATTTTGTTGTGGTTTGTATATGATGTGTAGAATCACCCTTCCAAAGCCCGAATTATGAAAAAATATTTCAATCCTATTTTATTTATACTTTTCCTGTTTTGAGGTTAGGTCGGTAACTGTTCTACTTTAGAACTCCCTTAAAATCGCCAATGTACAGTTCATAAGTCTGTCATTGTTTAAGAGGGCTCGTTTACATTACACTTTACTTTCAGTCAATAAAGTCACATTTAGTAAAGGAAGGGCAAAATCTTTAATTATTTTATAATGCGGTGCCGATCTGGTGGTATTAGACAATAACTTACAGTGCCAGGAGAAGCAGCCGAATCTATCGATGGAAAACAATGAAATATTCAATGTCCCCATGGGGCTTAACCACTTATATATACACACATACTTGAACATGTACGGCGTACTTGGGTCTTGTCTTCTCGAAGTTTCCTTACAAATTGAAATGGGCTTAATGTATGCATTTAGGTCGGAATCGCGAAGGCTTCTCATACTGCGGCTTGATCGAAGAAATATACTTCTTATACAGTGAGACCTCTTCTCCAAATTATTCCGCTTTATAATTAATTTTAAGTTCGGAAGGCAGTCTCATATACGAATGTCAAGTTGAGATAAAGCGAGCGGCAGATGAAACTAATAAAATACGGCTAAAATTCAGAACCAAAATTTATGTTACCCTTGGATAAAATATACGATAAGATGTGATAAAAAATCAGGTTTTCTATGTGGTTTGCACCCATAATTCTAAGAAAACTGAACAAAAACAAGTGTAGGAAAACTAGCTTTTTTGTCATGTTTTATCGTATATTTTTATCAAGTACCAGGGTCTGACATTTTAGTCAATCTTTTTTCGAAAGAATTGTATGTGATTTTCGTAAGCTAATAATTATGTAAACATCAGGGTTGGAACACAGTATGTAACATTAAAAAATTGATCCACTCATGAATTATAATTATTTTTGTCAAATTGACTAAATACATCGCACATATGTAAATAATCGTTTTCTTTATGTTTTAGGTAAGTTGTTGCTGGTCATTTACAATTTGATTTTTTGACTCACATTTATCGCTTGGTAATGTATGACATTTTGATTGCTACTTTTTTTAATTCCATAAGATTTACTTCTTCTCACAATATTTTCAATGACAAGAAGTTACAATAGTGTGTGTGTGCGTGTGTGCGTGTGTATATGTATATATACCACCTATATATATATATATAGGTGATATCGTCGTCACTTTGAAAGACCTTTACAAATAATACCTACTATCGGTTACGTTCTTATGTGGCTTCAGACGACTTTTCAAGAAACGAGTCTTCATTCGAGTGTGCGTTGGTGTGGGAGAAAACTTTAGAAAAATCCTCGCAGGGTATTGCAGTTAACTGAAATATTTATTTTGTTCGTAAACTGAAAAGAAAATATACCAGAATTAATAATTTATCAGAATAATATCTAACAGAGGTTAGAAAATAAATAACTTTTCTGTAATAATGTGTGTGTGTATATAACTTTTCTATCAATTTATCTTGTTTTTGTGCGTATATATACTTCACGCACATGCGTGTACCCTTTTATTCTCCACTTCCGTGCTTATTTTTACACCGACTTTTTACGCGTAATAATTTCAATCAATACTCGTATAGAACGAGATGTATGAATGAAGGTAATAGGCAACAGTTTGAAATCATGTTTTAAATTCTGCTTCTCGTGGCATAAGTAATAATTGATAAGTTTAGTGATACGTTCAGTCTTCAGTTGATACAAGTAAGTCGAATAATTTTTCTTTTTTTTTTAATAATTCCATACAAAATACATATTTGTTTATCAATACTGCTTTATAAACAAGTTGTGACAGATAAAAAATGAAAATTTACAAAGATAGCCAAAAAGATCATTTTGATTTCAAAAACTCTTGTAAATTATATATGTACTCTATAAATTTCAAGTAGTGAAATTTCACTCTTAAAGAGTGAAAATTGAGCTACTCTTCGAAAGAGTGAATTTTTTCATTCTACATTTGGGTGAATCGAAGAATTTACACACCAATCAGAATGAAATGTCACTCTTAAAGACTGGAATTTCACTCCTTTGCAAGAGTAGCTCAATTATCACTTTTTGTGGAGTGAAACTTCACTCCAAGAAATTTAGAGCTCAATAGAGAATTAATCGATGACTGCTTCAATAAATTTCTGAAGCCCTATACTATCTAAATCTGAATAAGTGAAAATTCACTTAATGAAATTTGACTTATTCCAGGTTTCAAAAGTCGTCCATGTATAATAAGTGAATAGACATTTATGAAATACATTCACTTATTTCATATGTGAATACTTACTTATGAAATAGTGAAAAGACACTATTGCTTTCCAGCAATCTCGCGTCACTTTATATATCTCGACAGAAATATTCACTTATTGATAAGTGAAGAATAATTCCATACAAAAAAGTGAAAATTACACTTATTGAGATTTAGAGAGTACGGATAGAAACTCATCTATTTCTCCACATTGTTCAAGAATTAGGTAAAAAGTATCCTCAGTTCTTCTAGAGGAACCAGGGATAAGTCGTCTAATATCGCCATTTTCGCCAAATCAGTTTAGACCATTCTGCCGAGTTATCAATGCCCAGAGCTATTCAAGGATTTATTTATCTTATTCCGCATGTCGTGCAGGCAATGTGTAGTTTGTATGAAATTATTTTCGGGAAAATGTGTATAATACGATAGTAAATTTAGGTTAGGCAGGACATTTTACTAAGGGCACCGTGTACTCGTTGTTGACTCTATTAGAGAAATTAGAAGATAATGGAGTTCGTTCTATTAGTCGATGACTAGCATGTTGCCCGCGCTCATGCTTCGCTCGTCCTGTATTAGAGCATCAGCTAACATGCGAGATTGTGTGTGTTTGCATGACTATAGCCTCGCGTACGCGTACCACTTGCGCGAGTGAGATGAAACGCTAACGAACGACCGTTCAAACAGACATCCGAACAGATAGAGGCCGGTAACGGTACGAATTCTACATCCGATCGACTATTTGTAGTCGTATGTTTATGATTATCACAGTTTCAATGTCAAGATCAGTGACACAATCTGGTACGATATTAACATTACGATCATGAAAATTGCAATTAGAAAAAGTGAAAAGTGCCAGGATGTTATAATTATAATCGAGTTATCATATGTAGATGAGTTTATTATATAGGTGATATTGATGTTGCTGAAGTTTAAAACGTTGGATTCCAACGAAAATTACGAAAAATAATTTTTCAAATATCTTTTTCGATACAGGGGGCGTAAAATAAAAATAGTCTGAAAATTAAAAAACGCAAAATTTGACGAATCAAACGTAATATTTGTTTAATTTTGTTTCTAAATTTACACATGTATAGGTGTGGTGATTTTACGCCCCTTGGATCGAAAAATATTGTATGCAACACGGGCGTAAAATGACAGTTTCACGCCCTCGGTGCATAAAGTACTATTTTTATTCGATTTTGTGTTCTATGTGCATAAGGAATGTAGAACCGCGGAAATAATGTTTTTGATCATGTTGGGATTTATTGTGATCACGATTAGATGGAAAGGAAAAGTTTCATTTTGCGTCGCTTTAATAAAATACCGATTTTACGCACATTAGAGACAAATTTAATGAAAAAATCGAGTTTTTAATTAAGAAATCTTTCAACGTTTCAATGGAGGTCTTTGAAGTGTAGGAAATGTTGATTCACTTAATGATACTTTTTATTAATTTCGACAAAAACTTATGTATTGAAAAATATAATTTTTTGAAACCACTGGAGGCAGCGTTTTACTGGTTGAATGAATTTTCTTCTCGCAGTGTAATCAGTAGTTGCTGAAAGTTTGCTTTGTAGTTTTATTTATCTTTGTTTTCTTAAGGAACGGACGAATTCCCTTCAATCTAAAATCAAATTTTGCCTCTACACAGTCTATGCATTATTGAAAATGGAATCTGCTACAGAGGGCGAATGAATCTGTATAGTATATGTTCAATAACAATAAAGGAACTTCAGGATACTTTACATAATTCAAAAGTAATTAAAGTAAACATCATTAATATCATTTCTTTTTTTGCACCGCTTTCTAAATTGAATTGAATATTAAAACCTCGGAATATTATACGGTCGGAATTACTTATAACGAGTAAAAAGAAATCTTTGACGATTGCAAAAGTAGTGCAGCCTCATTTAAATTGCATTTCATCTAGATTTGTTCAAAATACGAAAATTGCAATATATATTCTTTTACCCCGTGCGTAATAAAACTGGGCAAATTTGAAGATACGGCGCATTTAATTCTCGCGATGAAAGAAGATTTATTCGCGAAATTCTACAGTAGAAGCACAGAGTTTTTAATAATAAACAACGTAAAATGTAAAAATATAACTACATATGATGTTATTGTCTGATTTTGAAACTTTACCGATGAAAAATCACTTCGCAGTTAATGTGAAGGATTAACTGGATTATTATTATTATTATATTACTAATATTTGTTACCCGGCATGTAAAAAATATTCGAAAGATCTTAATACATTAATTTCGCATTTCCATTCGATGTTAACGGTTATGTACATGTACTTACGCGTTCACAGATGAAAAAAGTTACCCGCAACTTTTAATACCTAGAAATCCAATTTTCGTTCTGCTTTAATAATACATAACATTATAGTGTGCATAATAAAACATAATCATAAACGTAGCATATTTATGTAGCAAATATTTATAATTATTTTATAAATATTTATAAATATTTATAACGTATACAATCAAACCATACAATAGCGATTTTAAATGTTTGTTAAATGCACAAAATCTAATACATTTATTACATAATCTTATCGACAAAGTTAGATCTCGTACAGTTATATCAACATATTTAATATTAAATATTACTTTAATATACACAAATTATTTTTTTTTAAATTCAACACATTTTATGCATCCGCACATATGAAAAATAATCAATCCCTTTATTTTTTCAAGGTTGTGAAAGCCTAGACATATTTTTAAATTAAATGAATAAATGAAAGATATAAAAAGCATATAAATCTCGGAAGTCAGACGCAGTAAATGAAATATTTTAAAATTAAATTTATGGAAATTTCTAAAGGATTCGTAGGCAGAAAGTATTCGAATTAAAATGTGGAAATGCCGGTAGAAAACATCGTAAAAACTATTCCTAGATGAACTTTAATCTTCTGTACACATTATTTTTGTACATTTATTACGGTTTGCATTCTGAACGTAATTAATAAAAGAAGTAAAAAAAAAAAAATTGACAGTTTTTTGTCTCCGAAGTAAAAAGTAATATACAATACAAAATTTATTGAACTTTTGAATTGCCTAGCCCATATAATTATGTTTTGAGATCATACATGTACAACCTGCTTCAATCCTAAAGTGAAATCATAATAATAATAGTAATTTTACACAGAAAACAGTAATACATTTATTTTTATATTCCACGCGGAAGCGAACTACAAAGAAGAAAATCCACATTGTAAATGACCCTCAGCCCTTTGAATCCTCTGAAATCGATAGAATCGGTACGGACGTTTGCTAACCGCTGCTGTCCTTGTCACTTGATCCTTTGGCTTTTCCTAATCAATCTAAACGCATGACGAAGAATTTTTTTTTATCTCCTGCATCCTTTCAGCTTCTGTTTTTTCGACGAGAAATTTATTTGGTAAAACCGTTTAATAGTTTGGGAAAATTCCAATTTTACGAAGTTGAAAATTTGAATACACGACAGATATTTGAAAATACATTTTAAAGTTAAGCTTTGTTTTTTTAACGGTTAAAACGATTGATCCGAAAAAAGTCGACTATTCAACTTGTGTCGCTTTCAAATTAGACTGTTTGTATAACTATATTTTGATGTAAATCTTACTATTTATTAGAATTAAGTATAATTAGGTTTCAATTACATATACTCTAAACTTGATTTAAGTAAATGTTCTATAAAAATTCTATTTTTGTAAAGTATAAACAAGTACAATAATCATTATTTTTCATTTTAGTAAAGTATTAGGACATTTTATAAAGTGTCAGGAATCAAAATCGACTGCAAAAGTTGTATCAATAAATGATTTCCATGTTCTGTATATGCATACGAAGAAGAATGAAGTGTATGTATAGTGGAATCAATTTTCGGCCCAATTCGTATTTGCGCCATTGCGATGCCACCGAGTGATTTGTGGAGTAAAGTCCTTCAGGTATGCGATGAGACAAAATGGTCGATTCAGATAGCTGTCACGCGCGTTAACTACTCAACGTGTCTAACTGAATATTTCACAAAATTCGCGTAAAGCACACTCGGTAAAATGAACTTTATGACATATGATGGTTGCAGTTCATCATGAAACTATTCGTTTCATTAGAAATACAACTAGCCCTTTATAGACTCGGCCTGAATAAAATCACGATGAGTTTACATCGTAAAAAATTGTTACTTAAGCAGATTTTATTTGTGTTATAAATATATTCTACCGTACCATAGTTTTTTTTTTTGTATGCACTTTAAATTCCTTGGAGTGAAAGTTTTTACTTTTTCACTCTTTAAAAAAAAAAAAACAATTTATCGAAATATCGCAACTTAAGAGTGGCTTAATTTTCACTCTTTGTAAAAGCATGCCAGGTAAAAATGTACATTATTCAATCCTTTAAATTTTAACATTTATTTCGCTTGGAGATCGTTATATTTGGAGGGCAAGAAGTACAGATTGTAAAGCACAATGTTCTATAGTGACTAATAGCATTCAAATTTTCAATATTCGATTTCACCTCCGATTCCGCTTTCCGCTTTCTGCGTTAAAACCACTTTGACTCTCAAGATTTCAGAAGCTTTTTCATTTTGCGAGCCAAACTTTTAAAAGGTTTTGTAATTCATTAAGTAATAAAAAAAAAAAAACGAAATTGTATGTTAAACGATTTTCCTATTGTAAGGTATAGTATTTTATATATAAAGAGTAAATATTAATATATACTTAATAATGGGGAAGGTTTTCATGTCAAGATATTTATTGTTTAAAAGTTATAATTTGATCAAAGATAAGTGTTTTATATTATATATCATTCATTATCATATCATTCATTATCATCAACAATTATCGAATTGTTTCTTAACTGGACGAAATTAAATGACTTTTGTGTATACAAATATTTACACACCAAAATAAACATGTAACCTTATATACAAACTTTATACAAACTTGTTGTCATGTACTTCAGGGCATTTCAGAGTTGTGAAAACTATACTTTCAACTTTTGTCCTTTTAAATACATGTCGTTTTAAAGGCATTTCAACGAATATCGTTTATACACGAATGCTTTATATTAGGAAACATGCTTATACGTAGTGTATACAAATACACAATCCAGAATACGTATATTTCTTGTATATTATATAATAATATATAGTTGAATATCTAATTGTTTGAACTGTACATTGCCCAATTTCAAACAACTGTTTGAGATACCAAGATGAAATTCGATTAAATTTCGTTATTTATTGTTTTTAATGCTCTGGTTCCATAAATCAACTGTTTAGAGGTGGTGGATCTACACGATCAATCACTTTATGCCATTATACTCATCTATATGTTTTCTTGTCTGATAAACTAACAAACGTTGAAATCGAAATCGAAACAGCGCTTAATTGTAAGCATGAAGTTTTGGTCTGAACTTTTTAATGATATGGAAGTGGGGATCACTGGAGGCAGTATTGAATTCTTTCATTATACTGTACTTTCATCAAATCTTTTGAATATTTACCCGGGACGAACACTTCTATATTGTATAACTCAGCATTTGAGCATAACAATCTCGTTGTTAAAATTAACGTTAAAAACAATGGTAAACACAAGGCTTATACTTCACCAGAACTGACTACTATTTAAGTGTACCTGCATTTAATTATGAACTAAGTAATTAAATTCAAAACACTGGAGTTTCAATATCTTCGTTAGTTTTAGAGACAGTTCTTCCATCTAAAACTAAAATGTTAATTCTTGGTTAAGATTTTTAATTACAATAATTTTCATTAATTATATTAATAAAATTACGGGTCGAAGTAATATTACATTATATTAATTTTAATGTTTATAATGTCAATTTAAAATATATATGGTTAAATATTTTAATCGTGGGTGGTAAATCGATCTCTACAATTTGATTAAAGGTTAAACTCGATAATTGGTTCATTTGGAGTTCAATTCACTATTTTATAACTAAAAAAAAGTAAAAAAAAAAACTAATTCAAAACTGAAAACGTGCAGATCAGAAAAATATTACATAATCTACATGTACCTATATATTCTTTGATATTTATGACATACATTCGAACTCAAAAGACAGAACAACAAGATATTGAATTAAAATGAAAGTAACTTATCAATGGCCCTTTGTTAATTAATTTTCATAAAATTATAAATTTAATAATTATTTCATAGGGAATGAACTATATTAATTACAGAACATGTATAATAAAATAACTTTTAAATTAAAATTAAATTACTTTTTAATTTAAATGACTTTTTTGAAACTTAGCTGCTTCTAAGTGAAATTTCGGTTACTTTAACTGCAAAAAGCCTCATGTATACGAGGTCTGTAAGTTAACCACAGTGATTGCTAACGGTGATAGCCACAGTTAATATAGTCATTATAGATACAACTCACAGAAATATGACGACTATTCTTCGATTTTAATTAAGTCGTTGAATTTTGCTTTTACAGCTTTTTTTCAAACAGTTAGTGTAGTATAGTAATGCATATATTATAGTAATAATATAATTTCTCGATCGTATAATCGTATTCATGTGTTATACAATATAACCCTCTCGGCTATATTGTATGGAACATTAAGAATACGATCATGATTTTACGTATTCGATTTCTATATGAATATTAAGGCGATTACTATATATGAGTTCAAAATAACGTAATTTATATGCACTATTGTTCGCAGGCAATTCTGTTGCTTTGTTGATTTGCGTTAACAATGCCCCCGGCTGAGTGTCTGATGTACATTGTAAAACGTGCTTACGAATATGATGTTAAGCCTAGGTATATGTCGCAATATTGTCATATGATGTTATATGGAAATGCGTGCTTTACGTATCGCGAGTCTCATGATGACCGTACTTGCCAATATATAGATGGCTAGAACATTACTGCGCCCATTGCTGAAATAATTGGTAATTGCAAGTTTCCAGCGAACGGATTTTATATGGTTTTCATATATATATATAACATTACCCGGTATTCAAGTCTTCATTGTTGTTGGAAATTACACGTTGTAAACACAGTTGTAAATGACGAAGCGAATTTCCCAGTAGTAAAATCGATATGGACAACTTGGAAATAGAATCGAAATGTAATTTTAAGAACAAATATAGTTAATTAATTTTTATAATTTGTAATTAATGTTTTAGTTTCTTTTTTAACGGTTATTGTACTTTATAAACAGTTAGTCATCAGTAATTCATAATAGTTAATAACTGTGATTCTTCTTTTAAATAATATATAATCGTCTGAATTAATTTTCATTGTTAATATAAAACAAAACAATAGAATAATAAATTAGAGTCTCAGTCTTATATTTTCTAATTTACAACATTTCACCATTCATAGAAAATATATGTATATATTTCTGTTATTTTTAGATTGTAACATTATTTCTATTTGCATTATTACAAGTTTTTGGAGTATGTGTTTTTCACATCTCTTGTTCTGATCAATGGAAATTCTCTTTTCCTCGTTGGTCAGCGTATACCGCGTAATGAAATATTCATTTAGCCCAGAAGGCACTTCAGCACATCTCCATTATTTATATTTAGACTATATTGGTATGCGACTTTTGACCGGTACTGCTCTTCATAAGATGCCCCTTGAGTCAATCCATCCATGAATGCAATCACGGACTGACTGAACGTTTATGAAGTAAATATGTGTACCTTTGGACGTTTAATAAAATTATGTTCTTTTTTTTTTTTATCAGAAGACTAAGGTCAATATTATTCTCGTATCTTAATCTTTCTTTAACTTCTTGTTGTTTCACCCATACATTGTCATCGTTAGTATAGATGTGTATAGATATTTTTATATATTATTCCATATATTGAACATGAAAGTTCAAAAATTATACAAAATGTGATAAAATTAAAATATTATATGTAAACTACTAATACTACAGATATAAAATTAATTTTGGAAAAAAATAAATATAAATTAAAGAAAAATAATAATAATAAATGAGAGAGAGACAACTCCCTTCAGTTTATAACATTGCAATCCAAATGGTACACTTTTACTAGTTGTCATATTCTATATTATCAATTTCTATTTAATCTATTTAATAATAATAGTATGTCGAACAGGCTTATAATTAATATCGACGACAATATATCAACGTGATCTTATTTAGTATGTGAGTCGCAAATTTTTATATCATATGCATTGTCATCAACACTCTCACAAACTTAATTATCACTTCTGCCGTCCTTATTTTCAATATGAAGATTTTGACAAAACACGAATCATCGTCGACATTTCAGTAATCGACAATGACATCAGCGCTTTACTGACGTAATTATTCTCAACGGCAACATTCATTATGTCATATAACATCTAAAAGCATACATTTAAATCCCTGCAAACATTGAAAGTAACAGATATATAGCATTTACATAAATGTCACTTGTTACGTAATTGTAAAAATTGTGCTTGCTGGGATATAATGGTTAAAGTTGCAATAAATGCCGATAGGTCAAAGATAAAGTCTATTTTGATTTGTCACTCTCTCCAAATTATTTATACAATAATATTTATTTCAAAATGAACGAGAAATTAACTTAATAATTTAAATTCAATTTACGATCTTTACGTAATGAACAGTATAGGCCATTTAATAAAATTTGATGTTACTTATATTTAATAATTTAAAAATTTTATAACATTACAGTTAATACAGAACAAGAGCGAAAAACTCTACCTTCCGTTGGCATACGTATATATGTTGTTCCCACGTATAGTATGTGCAGGTAATGCAAATATTATTGTGTAGGAAATGGAGTAAAGATACCCAATCGATTTTGGCTTTGCTTCCGAAGATGATTCCATTTCACCCCGTTGCTAACGTATGATTTTGTAAAATTTTGTATAAAAAATAAATCTCTAAAAGGATTATCCGGGCATTTCAATAGTTGCACTTTATTTTATCTTACCTCAGATCGTTATTTGTAGAACATTCGATTATAGTTTTATCTTAACAGAATTTTTTGTTTTCCATAATATAACAAATATTTATATATGAATGACACATATTTGTCGTAAATTACTTGGTGAGTTATTGAAATTTCCTTGTCATTCTACAATTTATTTTACAGTACAATGGTCAAATCCAGGGCTTTTTTAACATATGTATACATATATGCGGAACCATTCATCGGCAACAGCTGATCAATATTGCCAGAGGCCTTTTTCTCACTAACGAGCGAACTACGATACGGAATCTTGCCCGCGCCAATAGTCAAGTCTCACTGCCAATTCTAGTCTGCTCACATCTTCTAGTTTTTTTTCTCAAGTATTCCGACAAGTCGCTTTTGAAACGAGTATACCGGGTATTATCGATTTCTTGGCAGAACGGGCTTTCCATTAGCGAAATACATCGTACCTGGGTGGCAGCGAGCTTTCCTGCCGAGTATGCTGGTGAATGCATGCTCCATTCTCGACATTGCAGGTCCTACCTATACGCAAACCAAGCGATCGCCCAATAAGACCCTTCCACCATGTATATAAACGACCACTGGCGTTTTCAGTCACACATCCGTGGATCCCCGGTACATATGTACTTTGGATTTTCGATGATCTCTCGCCTGATCAAATACGAACTGCCCTTTGATCACGAGCTTCGCGATAATAATCGAGCAGTAATTATGACGATTACTAAGAAATTAAAATGCTGTTTAGACGCTGGGGCCATTTGCCATATTTGGAACCACTCTGAATCTTAATGTTTAATTGCGCATCAGAATCGTTAATGAATTAATTAATTAGAGTAAGAAATTTATTATTATTTTTGGTCGTTCAAGTTTTCTAGATCTTTACCTTCTAGTATGACGAAGCACATTGCTTCTTATGCGCAGACGGTCGCCTGCTGAAAAGTAATCTGACTACAAGAAATATTACGTCAGGTTTTCTTGAAATTTTGAACTAAAATATGAAAAAGTAAGACAATTTGAATTGAATATATTATTCAGTAATAAAAAAACACTAGTAAATGAATCAAAAATGCATACATGTTTTTATTGTTGATGTCCAAAAATAATTGTTTTGATAGGGGTATATTGGTTTGTGTTTGTATCAGCGTAAATTCAAAACCTACAAGGTATAGACGAAATGTAGTGCAGATTATTAATAAATATGATAATGTCAAATTCCACCTTGTCAATGAGTACAATCGTATTCAATCATTTCGAATTCAATTTTTAACGAACAAATTTGCAGCGATATCGAAGCAGAGGTAGGCGAATATATAAAAACGACGTCATCGCAACCCCATCGGAGAACGAATCGTGATTATTTCTTATTTGCGCGAAAAATATATTTTACATTTTAAATTAGACTCTTCCATAACCGACAGAAGAAAATCTCTAAATTAACACAGGCGACAGGACGCGGAAAAATGTTTCAGCAAACGAAACGCGCGACGAATCCTTGAAAAAAAAAAGAACGAGCTTGTATTTATACTTCGTCAACTCGGACGCCTATAAATATTATTCCAGTACAAAGCGGCAAATCCAATTTGTCCGTATAACGAGTTTATATCCTTTTCACACCCTTCTTATCATTTCTTTCTTATCGGCTTTGTGAGTAAGCATGAATCGAAAGGGAGTGGGTGGACTCAGTTGCCACTGGCACTGGTACGTCAAGACCGCTTCAATCCGTATTCTTCAAACGTGAATGAGAAGATATTATATTGTATACACCGTATTATTTAATTCCTATACTGTTATATATATATATATATATGTACTTATTTGTTGCAAGAACTTTTCTAGTCTTGAAGGTTGTAAGAAACCTCTACCGGAAGTGAAGGCGAAGCGTGGTCGTTGGATGAAGGGCATAAAAATGGAGGCACCTTACTTTTTCTCGTTTCCCCTATTACTTCTTGCCGTTTCCCGATTTCAATGCGTGCAGGGTGCACGTATGCTTTTATACCATCGAGCCGTAAAGCTCGACAAGGAGACCGCTCTGAATCGGTCGATCGTATCGAAAATTGGAATCAGTATGAAAAATATTTCTTTGTTGCGACGAAACGCCAAGATATACGATTTTAAATCCCCCCATCCGGCGAGCCAAGGTAAAGTCGTGAATTTGTCTGCGAGCCGACTTATTCGAATTAAATTCTAAGTCGGATAATTATAATTTAATGAGTGAGAATAGTACGCGAAGCAACGATAGGCATTACAAAGGGACCAGAATCCAGTTTTAATAAAGAACGAAAGAAGAATGGATGCCAGACGTGGGAAGAGGGGGGGGGGGGGGGGGGTCCGAATTATTTATTTACTTAATTTAAGACATATTGATGTTTTCATCTTTATACAATTTTTAATTTTGTAAAGTTATATAAATGAAGAACTTCTGAACTGCTTTGCTTAATCAAAAAGCTTTCTCTATCTAAATGAATGTTTCATCTTGATGCATCATAAATAAGATAAATAATAATATTTAGATTTTGCTTTATACAACCTTGGCAAAGTGTACAGAAAAGAGGTAAGAACTAAAAGCCTATTAAAATTAATATCAAAGTTAAATTAAGTAACCATTAAAAGACAATGACAAAAGTAGTCAAAAGTAGGCAAAAAATTATAATCCTACTGATAATCAATCTAAGAATTCAGCGGCTTAAAGCTAATTACATGGCTTAAAAGAATTATGAGAATACCTTCAAAAGTGATGAAGAGTATATTGAAATCTGCTTTGCAGTCGGAATATGCAGAATCGACGGCTTTACCGTTAAATTCTATGGTACAACATTACACTTAGTGGTAAATGTTATTATTTAATTCGGGGCTGACCAAACATGTTGTATTACTACTTTTTGCATATTGTACTATGAATACACGCGCGAGACCAATTTACTTTTATTTTTCTCAAGACTTGAAGATATAATATAGGTGGGAATCACAGAGATTAAACAAATTGTTTAAATGAAAAATGAGAAAAATGCTTAAGTTTTGAACAAGTTAAAATACCGCACTAAAATCTGAACATTACGGAGATAAAGCAATGAAAAACTAGATATAGCGTAGAAGAGATTATTATTATCTGACATTCTGATATTCGGTAAAGCAAATAGTTAGATTAAGAATCAATCTCCAATATTCATTTGCAATAAACGTTATCGTGGGTACTTCCATTTTGAATGTAAATCGATACAATTTCCAGAGAAATTCCTTCGGGCGGGCAGTGAATAGTTGAACCGTTAAGAACGTAATTTCAATTTGATCAGTAATTTTACATCAGCAGATTTTTTGTGCTTAATACACACCTTTATTGAACGATGTAGGTATAGAAAAGTCTTTATCCACGGATAAATATTTTGAAACTAATAACAGAATATAATAAATTATCCGTAAAAATAAAAAAAACATAATATATATATATATATATATATAATATATATATATATATATATGTGTGTGTGTAAAAGAATTTACAGATTTGACATTTAAGACAAATTTCAAGTACATTTTGCACTAAAACTAAGATCATTTAAGAATATATTTTTAAGAATAAACTTTTATATCTATCAAAAAAATTGTTGCGATGTGGTCTCACGTTTTTCAAAGAAATGGAAATCATATGAAAACAACGTTAATAAATAATGACTTTCAATGCCGGCGAAACGTTTCACTCCATATTTCAAATTATAATTTATTCGAGAATGTTCTTCGATGCTCAGTACATATATTTCTTTCCGTGAACCAAATTTATGTTCATCTCATCAATATATCACGCTCATATTCCTCTCTGTGTACATATACACTGCAAGTATTCTGTCACATTGTTACGACAGTGAATTTTAAGTAAACAAACATAATTCGGTCACTAGCACAATATAGCGATATTTGCATAACATATAATCGACAAAGTGTCCTCATATTTTTATAGTTTATTTTCGACGCGAAAATGGAAAATTTCGCTTTTTAAATATTTATATACCGAGTCGAAAGCAGTGGTATTCCCATACGGATAATTTTAGCGCAACACTTTAATCAATTTTTAGATCGATCGCGACTCCGTCAGATGTATATCGTTTATTTGAAATGCTCGTAGTTTTTTAGTGTAGTAATTTTAGTGCGCTATAATGATATCTGAGCATAAGGCCGAATCCCTTATCACTTGATATCTCTAAAAATAATTTTTACAAATATTTAAATAATATTTGAAGTAAGTTCGAAAAATAATTCTAATTTCGAAATGTATATAATATATACATTTTTCATATTATGAAAATATACGTTCAAAATAAATGTATCATGATGCGCATCTTTCTTCGTTTTATCAAGGGAAGGATAAAATGAAAAATGTATTCCTGCGAAAAAGTAACATGTTTACTACGTTTTGGTCGCTCATTCTAGCACATTTTATATTTATATCTATACTTATATGAAAATAAAATCTCTTCACACTTTTAATAATTTCAAATATATATGGAAGATAATATTAGAGAAGAATTAATTGTATTTAGAAAATATATCATATAGAGGATATGACGGGCTTTTCAATGGATACTCGAGAAGACCTTCAAAAGTCGTGTAAAATTAATTTTTTTTTTTAAATCAGCCAAATTGATGTAATTTGACAAACATAATTGGTACTCAACAGATGCTATAGAGAGAACGACAAATATAACAAAATTAAGTTTATAAAATAAGCATTACCTTTTCCAACCTTTCCTGTGTGTTAATTAATATGTTAACAGATGAAAAGAAAATTATAAAATTATAAAATTGACAATGTGACTGAAAGAATCGAAAGAAAATTTGATTAAGGATATTTATTTTATTTTTTTTTTGTTATTAACAGCGAGAATTGTTGAACGATTTGAATTTACCTGAAATAATAATCAGGTTTCCAAAATAGTTTATTTGCGTAAGCATTGTGAGTTTATTTTCACGTTCATTCACAAAAAGATTTAAAGCTTTCAAATCTATTGCTGCAGCCCTTCGTGGGATATATTCTCCTGCCATTTCAAACTCAGTTAAGGATAGTCCCAAACCCTACTTTATACTTCTGTTTACTAGGCAACCTATACCCTCGGAATTGTGTGACAGTTTCGTCAACATGTGTATGCCCTCCATTCGGTTTGTCGACTAACGCACCCGTCGACTATGAATAACAAAGAGCTTATAAACAGGTACGTTATGTCGTATTTTGGGATTACCGGGCCACGCGAAAGCTACATTGGTCCTATCGGAATCACCGAGATATACTTATCAGTGATGCAAAGCTCTCGGTACATGTCCTACATATAATATGAATTCCAGAACACGTGAAGCTTATAATTTATTTTAACTCGTTCTTCGTGTAAGTCTGGGAGCTCGCGAAGCTTCTTTAACGAATGCAGCTATATACAAAGCGCGCGAACAAAGCTTTGAGCGAGATTCATTAGTTACATCGTTATCGGAAACTGAAAGGTATCTGAGTAGCGAGATGTACGCAATGTCGTCGTTTCAAATATCGGAACTCGAAATATTTACGATATTCTGATGGCGTACTGGAATCGAAACGATTTCAGTTTCTCGGAGTAAATGAAAATATTTAAAATTTAGTAATAAATTCTTTTACAATTTTTCCGACGGTTTATTGAAAAGGAGTAAGAGTCAATAGAAATGAATTCATCTGAATTGAAGTACAATTCAATTTTTTCACACGACCGTATGCATAAAATATTCCGTCTGATTTAGTTTCATTATCTAAGATATTGACATGTGACTCATTATGGAAGATCGGCAATGAATTACAGTTGACTCATTGGTCAAAATTATCAAAGTTGAGGATGAATATTTACTCTGTAAATTAGCAGTAATGATAATCAAACATGAAAAATAAAATAAATTTATTGTATGCTGATTTTCAAGCATTCATCGATTCTTCATAAATAGAATTTTAAGGTTTTTCGCGATATAACGGATAGTTATCCTTCCTTCCTATCCTTTTATATCCGGCCTTAAAGAATTCACCCCATATTCACACACTTATTATTAAGTGTTATTATGAATATATGAATATTCATGTAATCTTGCAAGTAATAGAGATAGGTCACTTTTACAAAAGTGCAAGTGACCTTACTTGATGGAAGTGGACGGCTAATGAATATTGTTGCAAGTGAATTATCATTGTTTCGAATTAAGAAAGGAAGACTCAACCATTATTGTGTCCATTATTCAAATGTTTTCTTTTTTTTGTGGAGTCCATTATGGGCTTCATTCATTGTTCGTTTTACAAAACAGGATACATGGAAGAGTAAAGATTAATGGTATATACTACTAGGTCACCTGACGCATACATATAACTGATGTAATATTGCAGCTTTAGGTCAACCACAAAAATTGTTCGACGATTACTGATCATTTCTAATATAGAATAAACCCTTGTGTAAATGCTGAAAGATACTGCCATGTTCGTCGTGCCAATCGCAGAGCGCATTTCGGTGACATAGGCTACTCTAATGGTTATTTTAATCCCAATATTTAACATGTGAATTAACATAACTGTCATCCATACATGCCAAAGGAATGAATGTTAAAAAGACGGCTTTCATTTTATTTCGAAAGAGGGAAGAAAGCAAATCTATGATCTAAATTAGCCTATGATCTAGGCTGTCGAGTTTAATTAAAATGTTCTATTTTTGCAAATGCATCATATTTTTACTTTGCTGTTCAGGTAAAACAGGTACATGTAATAACCGATGGGTTCGATATGTATGTATAGTTTTTAAGTTCCTTTCATAGTAGAATATCTCAAATACAATTACTATAATAAAAGGTAAAATTAATGTTTACTTCTCTTGTAAATTGAATGGTATTTTTTTACAACGTCGTCAATAAACGCATACGAGTGTGGAGATGCGGTTAACTCCAGAACTACACAATTGTGTTGAAATCGGGCAATATTAGAGCAAACGGACCATCGTGACATTGTTATTTCGCAATGGTGTAAACTTCACATAAACTAAAGGGCCATTCAGTCGAGTATGAGTATGTATCCATTCAGATTAATCACATGGACATTAAGTTTGTGACAAAAAAACATCAGTCTTCAAATTCAAGAAATATATTTTTCAAATTTCTGGAATTAGTTTTCGTAATTTGTAACACAGTGAAGTTTAAAAAGTTATATCTATAGAAATATACAGTAAAATAGGAATAGTTATTCTAGATGAAGTTACTAATAGTCATCCATTATATTTCTATCCTTATTTTTTATGATCTTATATATATATTTTTTTTTTCATGTTCAATAACTAACATTTTTCAAAAATATCCAATATATAAGATTTTGATTTACAAAATAGTCTAAAAATTAAGCATTAAGATATGTTGTTTTATTTAGGATTTAGTATAACGAGACCCCTATAATAATAACCGCAGATTTTAATATGACTTTGTAGTAATTCGAGGAAGCTGGAGTTGCCAAGGTTTCTTCTGCATACATGAGCATACAATATAAGACGCGGAAGCTTCATAAATATATACCTTACTTCAAGGGAAAAAAGCGTTGCTTATGTGACTTGTTCTAAGTTATAGAGAATTTTGGTATTTTATGGATGTCTGAATCAATGTATTATACCGTGCAGGTTCTATTCAATTATAAATAATTTTACAGATAATCCAAGTAAATCTGTTCTAACCATATATTGAAATCTTAATATAAAGATAGTGGCCCAAGTGCGAAATGAGTACCGGCCCAGCACTGGCGAAGTACTGGCTAATCTAATGCCGATGATCGGCAGATAAACCGGGCCGACACTGGCCAAAAGC
>JAPYZR010004446.1:0-13933 GCA_030522945.1 Trichopria nigra | reverse complement strand
AAAAAGAAAATAAATTTATAGAAAAAGGGAACAAAAAAGGGCAAACCCCCCCCCCCCCCCCCCCTGAATATATAACAGTATTTTTTACTAAATGTTCCGTTTGACAGTTGCATGCAAAGAGACATTATCAAAATGGTATTTTTTTGTATATATTGTTTTTTTTTCACTATGATTCCCACTTGGATTAAAATTGCTATTCTCAAAATGATACAATGATCCTTTTAGTTTGAAAAGTCCTGCAGCGAGCATTTGTGTGGCACCTGCTGTCGCGTAATTTCCGCTCTTTTCTAGTGTCATCTCCCAGCCGCGAGATTTGCCATCCCAGCGGCGTAGTAATATTTACGCGTTGATACAGCACACTGCGCCTGTACACGCACCAACGAACACCCACAGACAGCTAACGATCCCTTCGAGCTTTCCGTCTCCCGACCGTAATCGGGTTAAGAACACGCCGTTCCTCGTGTATCAGGCACATTCGAAGTCCTGGTGCAGCCTTGAACGAGAACACGAGATCTTATTTCTGAGCTCTAATCCAAAATCGAACGTTCGTAACGACGGTAACAACAGATACGGGGTTGATTTCCAATTTGATCGAATTACGGGAAATTGCGATATTCTATATATATATATATATAGCTTGGGAATGATGATTAAATATCCAACGTTCTCTGATGTCATTAACATAAAAATGTTATTTTTCCGATATTTTGTTTAAAAAATATCCTGACATTATATTTTACATTATCGGTTTGTACTTTCTGACGTTTGAAACAAATCTGGCCACAAACCTTAGGGCTGGAAGCGTTACAAACCCTAAATCATCGATGTATAACGATGTGTATAGTTATAGGTTTGTATAACAATAAGTCAGACGTGCATGTTGGTTTCTTCATACAGAGAGAAGAAATGTAAATTCTATCGCCTGATTTATTGGCTGTATCCCAAAAGTTCACGAGGAATATAATTATTTAACGTACGACCGTTTTGGAAATAAATGAAAAACGCAACGGGTTCTGGGATTTGGAAAAAAAAATGAGCTCGTTGAATAATAATTTCCATCTTTTTTTATTTTCAATTAATTATTGTTTGATAAATGTTTTCAAATACAATATGATAGCAGAAACTATTCTTACATATTACATTCGAAGTCTTTAACTGTTCTGCTAATGCATAATCATGAATCATAATAATTGTGATCGGGAATTTACGATTATAAATAGTTATCGATTTGGAATTTGTTTTCATTCAATTTATGTTTAGTATAATATTAGAACAATTTCGTTGATTATTAGTCATTTCCAATATGCAATGTGACAAATTACAATAGGAATACAGTTATTGCCGCGTTTAGAAAGTACACATTAGATTGTACGTGCAAACAAGCGTTGTTCGTTCGCGTTTGTTTGTACGTGATAAACTCTGTTTTCTATTCAATTTTCATTTCTCTAATTACTTTTTCGACATTTGCTTTTGGTCGAATTATTATTCAAGGAACTGCCTTTTTCAAAAGCGGCCGAAGGCAACGTCCACGAGTTATGCTCTCAGACATAGAGAAATGCAAAGAGCTGAAACTCAATCTTGAGAGTTGGCGGGAATGGTGGACAAAGGCCGCAAGGGCTTCCACCAGTTATGATTGAATCAGAATTCGTTTAATTAGAACAAAACTAGACCGTTTGAAACTTGATGCTTGATCGCCGCGTTAAGCGAATGTTATCATGGACTACATGACCTATTTTTAACGAATATCTAAACAAAATGGATCAAAAGTGAAAAGTAAATTTTCGCAGTTTGATCCAACATGGTAAATCGGCTATTTTTACATTTTAGCTTTGAAAATGATGAAGGCATGCAAGTAAAAATAGAAATGCCGACTCTTTGAAGTCGCTAAATTTCAAAGCAAGAAAGAAAATCCAGGATATGATACCATAATCAAATTGGAAAAAGATCAAATCGCCTTGCAACATCATTTAACCCTTTAAGTACCAAAGATACAAAGTTTGATTATGAAGTTTGTTACTATATTGTAGTAAGAAATTCTGCAATAGCCATTTTTTATTGGCCAAGCATCGTTCTTTCCATGACAATTTTTTTTTTTTAATTTTCGAGTAAACTTTTTTTTATCGCCATTTTGTGTTCGCTAGTTTTGCCATTTTAATAATCAGAATGTACTCACAAGTATCGTTCTTCCAATATAACGAAATGTTAGCGAGTATTATCAGTCAAGTTTAAAAAATTAAAAGAGAACTGATACGTCTAAAATAAATCGAAACATTGTCAATGTTGTATTTTGGATTAATTATGCATATTAATGTTGTATATAATAGAAGCCGAATTGTAAAACTTTCATGTACCGGAATTCATGAAATGAAAATTTAGAGTACCTCTCATGTAATGACTTAATTTAAAACAAACGCCCATTTTGCCACATCGCTAATACAGATCTAACGAGAATATACCGCTAAGTATCTCGGAACTGTTTTGACAAGTCGGGGCATAATTGCTAACCCTACCGCAAAACTCGCAGCGCAAAAACCGCAGTCGTCCAGTAATGGGAATCGCATTACATTTATGGTACGCCCGCGAGAGATCTGCTCTGGAAAAATGTGACACAGTGCGACCGTTCACGTACGTAATACGCATTTCGTGTCCAATATTTCATGCGTTTTGCCCATTTTCATGCATATTGCATGTATTTGCATTTGTATTTTGCATACTTTATGATTTTTCACGCTTCGGGAGCGGCATGGTCGCGTCGCAGCGAGCAATCTGACAGGCAGCGACTGCGGTGCATTGTGGCGTGCAGCAGCGCTCGCAGTGTGCAAGCATATCTGTGGATTCAAATTTGTATTTCTCCGGAATACACCTTCCTTCGACGTGTTGTAAGCAACGATTGCACATTGTATTCTGTAAATTTGATTCGTCGCTTAACTTGACGTCATTCCGCGCGCCGTCGTTACAGTTCAACGTCATCGATTTTTGCAGCGACAGGTTTTCCCAATTTACAATGTTTGGTACGGAAATCCACAAGAATAGCATGATCTTTATATTGTTCGAGCCTGCAATGCTGCATACAAGTGCAGTTGAAATAGCTACAGTACAATAATCATGTGCTATACCATAGGGAATAAATTTTATATGCACCAGCATCTTGGCGTTCTTCCTACCATGTGAATGCGAGACTCAATTGTGAACTGCGGTTGAGTTGATGGTCGAGATGGTAATGTGAAATTATCATCGTGACATTTAGGGTAGGATAAAAAAGAAGACCGTAAATAGGAATGTCTAATATGTTTTAGTCTATCAGTAGAGATCTTATTGAAAAAACCTGTACTAGAAACTGAGACTATGCAATTGTTTATTATAAATGTAATGCCATGCGTGCGTGATGATCGTGTCGCGAAAAACACTTTATGGTAATATTGAAACAATCCTATCCTATACGATGTATGTAACGGGCTGATACGCCTCTTACAGCTCATGTATCCACATATATTTTGTTGATAAAAGTTTGCGTATGATGAAAGAATCACGAAAAGAATGGATTACGTAACCAGTATACTGAACAATCAAATTACATCAGAACATCAACATTTCAACTGAAACCTCCTCACACCACCGAATAAAAGGATTCTTACATACTTGTACCTTAAAAAGCATAAGAGAAAAATAAAACGTATCTTACAAAAGTTTCTAAGGAAGTTCGCGCGATTCCGAGGATTTTCGGTGGATCCGAGGATCATTTCCAAAAAGCTTAAACGGATTTGATTCTGTTTGTTAGTTCAAAGATTCTTTTGACGGAGATAAACTGGTTTTCTTAGCAGTTTGCAGTTGGAGTCCAAACACGCGTATACTTCAACAATGTTTTTAATATTTCACAGTACGGATTATTTTGACGTTTTAATAGAATAGCTTGCCTTGAAAACAAATTTCGTTTTTGTCTCACAATCTCCAGTCAGAATTTATCATGACCCAAAGTGAAAAAGTTTCCTAATCGAAATCTAAGATCAGATTTTGATGGAAAATCTCGAGAGCGAAAAAGTTTGGGAGATTCCTAAAATTTGAAAGATTCTGCAAAGTTTAAGAATGACCCAGTAATCAAAGAGATGTAAGATTCTTTAAAATTTTGAGATAATCTTGAATCGCGAAAAGAATTGGTTCGCCTTGTGACATTGAAAGTGTATTTGTTGATTAACTTTTGATCAACATTAAAGATCCTTTGATATGAGTTCAACGTGACTTTATATTATGATTTAGTGTCAAATAAAATTTGGCGCATTCCTGTTGTGAGAGTAATGACTTTTTTTTTTATCGATCAGTGATTTATTGTTTTCCTTCACAGTGCACGATGTTAGCTATATACACAGGGATGAAATTATAATATAACGAACCTATTGACAAGGAATATTGACAAATAACGCAGGAGGATGCCAACCTAACCTACGCTGCACGCTACCGAGTCAAGCTCATAGTACAAGCCATTAACTATAGCTGCGTCACTGACATGTGCTACCCGAACGAAAATTTTTCATCTCTCCATCCACGTATTTTGATTGATGACGGACGTTACCGACGAAACAAAGCCAAGTCTGCAACGTGCATCGAGAAAACGGCCTTTCCTGAGTAAGACATTTTCACGCGAGACATATCGCGCACAGTCATACCTTTTTGGATTTTGTCAGATATAAATGCATCTTGCATTGTCGGAACAACTCTTTTTTTTTCTATTTCTCAATACTTCACCTTGATACTTAATTGTTATCATAATTGCGTCTATTACAGTTGCAATGGCAGTTACCGTCAATCTTTGTATGAATTATTATCAGTATCGTAATTCATTGTATTTCGTCAATTTGTCATTCGTATAATCTCTTTTACTGTATTTGTTAACATTTTGGCTGCATCGACGGTTTTTGGCTTCAGTGAACATAAATTGATATATTGTTATTAATTGATAAATTTGAAAAAAAAATCCTTAATTACGTATCACCAGTACTTTAATTTATATTATATATATGCGTACAACGCGCGTGACGCGATTATTGGAAGCTGCACCATTTTACACCGTCCCTTTACAAAAAAGTCGAAAGCTTGAGAGAGCCGTCATTTATTTACAACGAGCCGATATTTCGTTTTCATAAACCGTAGGTGCGCGAAATCTCGTGATACGCGAGCGCGGCGAGCTCTAACGTTAATTGAACACCCGACGAGCTTCAATATGTGGCTTCAGTCTACAAATCGAATTGCACGCATGTATTCATATTTGCCGAGAGTATTTGCTCAACGTACAGTATCGATTGACGATATCCTCTAGCTGCAATTTTAAACCAGGATTTCCAACGATAATTAATGATGGGCTCTGTTTGTCCGGCGATTATTGAATTACACCGAAGCCGACACGGAAGATTCAATATTAGAAAGCATTTTATCGGCTTTACAAATGTATCTGCGAACGAGGCGCAAAGTCGAACGTTTAAAAGAATATGGCAGAAAAGACGAGGGAATTGATTAGGCCGTTGCACTTCTCTAGTAGCGCGACTTTACATCAGAAGCAATCAAATTAATTAATCCAAATCCAAATTAATTAATCCCGATTTCGAAGGAACTGCGAATTGGACGCTTTTGATGGAACAGCTGCTGTCTATTGGCGTGGGTGCACAATTTTTGATGACAATAGGAAATTAATCAAATTTTGGCATTTTGTTTATCTTTTACAATGAAAGCCAAAATTGGATGAGAATTTGCAGGATTGCACAGTAGATTTTCCGGTCAGAAATTACGTGATTCCAGGATTTCCGTGCAAAATGTAGGGAAGTGACGACGAAATAGAATTAATAGATACTCAAATGTTCCTGTCTGTGATAGCTGATGGGTTTTGATTCGAGTCAAACAAATACATTCTTCCAATAGCGCACACGCATTTATCATGACCAGGTTTAATAACTTTGTAATTTTTTCTGATAGTTTGCGAATAATCCATGTAGTTGCCTGACCGGTAGAATTGTCCAGGTTCTTTTCGGTTCTGGTCAAATATGTTGGTCGAGTATTCTGGTCAAGTATGGCTGTTTAAGATCAAAATGTCGATTTCACGATTTCCACGACAATTGCGTATACGTGTAATTTCAGCAAGAGCATGTAAAGAATATAAAAACAACTTTTTGGTAGTTTGTACCTAATGACATGATTGGTCTATCAGAATCTTGTCAGGTCTAGGTTCTGAAGTATGTTGTGCCCAAAATTATGATAGCTTACAGTGAGATCTGTCATTTCTTCCTCTTGATTAGTTATCTTATAGCGGCAGGTTCGACCAAGGACTTACAGCATCCTTAGTGCTCTATTGGGTTTTTCTGTCGCGTTTCTAATAAGACAATTCAATCTGTGGACAGGGGTTACAGATATTTAGGGATAATTAAAATGCAACGGAATCATATATTCACCTTAGAGCCGTAACGTTAGTTTGCCGACGTAAAAGACACGTAAAAGTTCGTGGAATTGATTCTACGAATCACTCAACAAACTCGGGGAAAATTAGTACCGAGCCTTTTCACGGAGAATATAAAATCTCCGCAAGCGTGACGTTGAGTTGTAAAGTATGTCGATAAAATCGATAAAATCCGTTATGAAACCGCGCGCTTTCTAACGTAAGAAAACGTAACCCCCTTGACCCGAGTCAATACGACACGGAAAATGCATAATAGCATCTGCACTTCTTCCATCGTCTCCAGACACGAGAAAACTGCTACGACCCAATATGAGGTGCTGATATAGGACATGGGGAGCACGAGGGTGGTCGGGGGGCGATTGACGACCTCGAATCGAATATTTTTACATGCATGAGATTCCTATTCTCGAGACGCCACTACCGCGTCTACCTCCGCTGCATGACGTTCGACGAATCGCAAAGAATTCTTCTATTGCGAATAAAATTCTCCTATTCTTGATTCGACCTTATTCCGCTTAAAATCCAGCGTAATTTTTCAGCTTGAACGTCGTTCCGCGATTAAAATGTAAATATACATATGAAGCGGCCCGATTGTAAAATGTCCCATGAGTTGGGAGAAATAAAATTCTTGAAATATTCGTATTTTAGTCGGTGAATAATAAAAGTGCGACGAACTTATTCTTTTCAATGGATTTATGATTACAATGATGACGTCATTGTAAAAAAATTCATCCACTTTACGAGTTTAAGTGCGATGATGCGCCTCCAAAAAATTACGCGCAACTTTTAAGTGTGGCCTGCGTCTTAATAAAGATGACGTTTATTACCTCATGCGAGTATTCAAGAGAAAAAAAAAAAAAAACAAAAAACAAAAAAAGGAAAATGAAGAAGAGAATTTTTGAAGTATTTTGCCATCTTTTTTTACAGTTAGGAGCTCCCGTACGTTATAAATTGTGAAAGTAGTTGAGCCATTGATATACAGTCTTGAGTATTATGTATGAGAAACTCGGGGGACCCTTTTTCCTCCCGGACTTCCTCCTTGAAACCTGCCTTCTACTCGTTTACCATGTTTAAAATAACGTTTGAGAATGAAGATTTATTTAAAACGGGGCATGAAGAAAAGGAAGAAGGTTATTAACTCGTGATGTGTAGTAAGTTCCTTTGTTTGCTGTTTCAGCGCATATCACGTTCGGGATGAAGGAAGATAGAACGTGGGAATTTGTTTTGGTGACAAAAACCAATCAATAGGCTATAGTGTGTTGGGAAAAAGAGAACAACATTGAGGAGTTTGATTTTTTTTTTCTTTTAAGAAAGTGCAGAAATTATTTTCGACGTTTCCTCCTTCTCGTCGTCTTTGTTACCAATGCTCTCCGAGATTCGCTCCTGTGGCGTCCACTCGACCGCTCCAGCGTACCATCTTTCGTTTAGAGGATTATTGAATTTTCTGTCATTTCCAGAAGAAATACGTTTTATTTATTTTTGCGCGAAACAGGGTTGAGCCAGTTACTCGCATGCGAGTGGAAAATGTATGGTAAGTCAATATATGACTCATCGACTTAACAATGCGTAATTGTTTACCTGATGGTATGACGCTACAGTTTCCTTCCAGGATATTATAGTATCGACAAGCTATCCTCTTTTTTTAGCTTGTCCGTCCACGTTGATTCTTTCCAATCTCCAGCTTTTTCGTGCGATTCTGTTGTATTAATCATCATGACTCGCCAATTTTCGTCCACGATTACCAAGCATCGTTGTTCATTATTACTTTCTTCCGGCATTTACGCATTTTGCGTCTTCCCTGATCTTGAATCATTCTCACTAGAGGACAGTACTTGAAGAATATCGACATAAGAATTGACGGTTGTAGAATGGTATATTGTAAATTAGACAGGATGAAGTACCGCCTTGAGTAATAAGAAAATATTTTACAGACAACGTTATCGACCAAGGACGTTTAAAGTAGAATCTTTACCGAAGTAAATATTGTATTATATGTAAAAAGCTTTTAAAACGTTCGACAATCTCGTGGTCATCCTAAGTATTAAGCATCACTGACACTTTAAAACATGTATTCGAGTGAAGATTGAGGGACACATTTATATTTACCTCCGCTCCAATTACAAATAAACTTTAGCAAGCTCTCAATAAGTCACGTCACGCTCATTGTGCATTTTACGCCGCGATCGTACATTAATATAGCTCTTAGTTCACTGTTTTGTTTTTGCACTGATATCGGAGATTTGAATGGGAACGTTAATTCGAAAGTGAATAGCACCGATTAAAAGATAATCGAAAATATTATTAAAATAACATCAGGAAGGATTTTCTTGCTTTAACATCGCTTGAATGATTCTTCGTAAACTTTGCGACGTGTAGTATATTTACCTTAGTATTGTATATATGTATATAGACACACGACGTAGATTTTCGTTAATAAACGGGAACCCGAGCAATCATTGTAATCCATTAGCGAGACCGGAGAATACCGGAGATTTATCGTATCCGGTGATTAAACAACATCCCATCGATGTAATTATTTCAAAAGCAAAATTGCAGATATTTCAGTCATACGTGTCAGTCGATAACACAATCGAAGCCGGTGATGTCGCGCGAGTCGACGTCCAATTTGCACGTATTATATCGTCCGCACATAAGCGCGATTTTCCAATATTATATGTATATATAAATGCGTGCAGGAACGCACGATGGAATCTTTCGTCGATACACAACAAATGATATATATACTTTGCAGCGTACGTTAACGTTATCGCGATTCGTAATGACGAATTATGCTTGTACATTTTATCGCCATTATCCCGGAGTAGGGCTTGCGCTTGTTTACGACGTTATCTTGGCTATTGGTGGTTGAATTAAAAAAAAAAGTATGGGTGATTACATAAAGAAGTATTTTTATGAGTCATTATCAGAAACCTGTAAAGCACAATAGTGATTGTTTGCGATGAATTGGGATTAAGTATAAATAATTTGATTGTGGTTTATTTATTTTATAAATTATTTTATTACCTCTAGAAATCTTGGCAAGAAATATTTATTTAGAAATAAAAACATCTTTCTATCAATTGTCATAATACTAAATACGAAATGGATAAGATAATGAAAAGGTGTATTATTGCAGCTTACTTCTCTAGCAGGGTCAAAAGCAAAGTAATTTCTGAATGTTTGAAAATTTTCGTCCAAGTAGACATTTACGTCAAAAAGCCGTCAAAATGTTGGTGAAGTATCGAAATGGAGGCACTTTGACGTCATTTTACAGTTCATGTTTGCTGGGTTATAACGGTCCTGATCAGGGCCTCACGCGCGTGGTAAGGCTGGGATCAGTGCCATAGAAAATATCTATATGCTAGGGCACGTTTTGAAGAATCAAAGTTCACTATTGTGAACGTATGTTATCATAGCTTTTTTTGCTTGCTCAAAGCTCTATATGGCGCGGCTCAATGAAAAACGATAATTATAGGGACGGAGCCAAACTTATTAAGGTATTCTCTGCGAGTTTGGACTTTCAAGTAGAAGAGCGACCGTAGGACGCTTGATATCAGCACATCGCTCGCAGATGGGAAGCACGGCGATCTTACTCGTTCGTGTTCCTGGCTTCGGGTACGAGGCAGTTCCCCTCGAGGCACCGAGTTATCCGTGCGCCTCTCCCGTCTGCTCACCCTCGTCCCCTACCCCCGTATAGGGGTCTTCCACTCCACCCGAACTAGTTAAATCATCCTGCCGCGGGCCGGGAAGCGTGGCCGCGGATTCGGAGCACGTTTTAGGAATTTATTTGAAGCGCGTATGCGCTACCTGCAGAGTGGGTTTGCCTCGACTCGCACTATCTCACTCTGTATATATACATATATATGTCTTTCACTCTCTTCCTTCGTCTGTCTCGCAGTAGAACCCATTTCGCGTCGGTTGTGATACCCGCAACTCGAGTACCGTCTCCCGAGCCCTACGTGGCTCTCGGTTTGGTCAGACATGCGCCCCTCTCCAGGTCGACATATTGGAAAAAGTGCGCCGAGAAAACTGTTTGCTTACTTTAACTGACTGTTTGATCAACCGCAAGGGATACGTTCGAATTTTATGCTGAGATCAGAAAAACGATTCGTTTGTGGAAACGTATACATTGTAGATTTACAGAAGCGCACCCCGTGCCTGTGAAGCTTTTATTTAAGAAAAATGACCTTTTTTTTGGTTATGTATAATCTCATGATTCATGTTTTACAAGTGAATCAGCTGAGAAAAATGTCGACTTTTCGGTAGGATGCAAAAGATCCGTTATTCTTCTTTTAGAAAAATGGGTTATTTCCCAACTTCGTTCTGGAAACATGAATTCCCAATGAGAATGAATACAATTTTCTGGAAAAGTAATAATTACTATTCTGAAATGACAATGTAATTGTGATTTTATAGAAAGAATTTGCTTCATCGATTTTAATGGCAACTTTGTGAATTGTTTTCGATGTTATTCCATATTTTAATTGAATTTAAAAACTATATTAATTATAAATATTTTTGCGGGGAACGCAATTTTAAAACACTGTTAAACTTCAAAGGTCCATTCGCGTTAGCGTAAATCACGTCGAAACGTTTCGTTTTAGAAAATTATTAAATAGCTCGAAAAAGTTTTTAAAAACCCTTACTTGTTCAGTATTTTGCAAAGCATTTTAATTTATTTCTATAATCTTTGTTTGCACAATGTAATTTAAAATTGCTTCCATGCGATGAATGCGCACTCAATTTCGAATACTTTCGAAACATTGAGAATTGTATTTAATATATTTCGTGTAATACAATGTTATGCGATTAAGAATGTACCGATTGTTCTAAAAATAATATGAAATTTCTGAATAGTGTACATTTGTTCGTCGATTCTTACTCGGCTTACATTTCAAAATCGTTTCAAATCAAATATATAAAAGTATCAATATCAATATATATAAAAGTCTTCAAATATCTGTATCGATCGTTACTATGCACCAGGAAATAGTAGCGGTTCAACGTTCACTACTTCGAATAGAGCAAGTACAGAAAAACCGATTTCTATTATCAATATCTTGGAAGGATTTACCGCGACACTTTCAAATTATGAATGTTTTACGATGTTAATGTTTCAACCCTGCCATATCGCACATGAGAGAGTTTTACGCTTGAATGGAAGAGTTTGCGAATAGTTAATTGAAGAAAGTTTATCAAGTAAACTGTTTCTAAAGTCTTGTATTCTCTCGGGGACACTGTGAACACTCAAACTTTCTTATAATAAGACACAGCGAGGGTAATAACAGCAATGTGACAAGATAATGAACGCTCTTTTTTCGCCTTACAATGACGGAAAGTAATACAAATATTTCGCTTACGCCGAGTTAATAACAATATACCGATAATTCGTAGGATCGTGGTAATATAATGCCATAACATACTCTTCTTCAATCCCTAATAGTAGCAGTCGCCATTGATAAATATTTTATAACTATAAACGTAGAATGGTCTGGGCCTATAATTGATCCTAACATGATAATTGGCTCCTGTCTTTCAGGTAGTCAGATTCACCATACTGACGGTCACATTCAAGTTATCGTAAACAGAATTGCTTACGCCACCGATGTTATAACAAGTCAAAATTGTGTAACAACCAAAAAATAATTATTATTTTTTAATGTTCATTTGATACAAGTTTATACCTCACGAATCTTAGCCAATTCTTAGACAGTTCAGATATTTACCATGTTAAAGGGATAGGAGAAATGGATAGTGTAAGAAAAAAATGGACAGATTTCTACTAGGGGAAATGTTAAGGAATTATGAGGTCCAAATATTCACCAATATCGACTGCACTTTTAAGATTGTGGAGGGTAAAAAAGCTCTATCTCTTTTCCTGCCATTCACGTGATGCGAACCACTCGTGATATCATTAATTCAAGGCACTACATAATCAGATTTGTTAAAGTGAGAAAAGTAGGATCCTTCATTATTATAGAATAGCTTTTATTTACAATCACGTTCGGACCGATAAATTGAAGTTTTAATTGTGCGTCCATTAGGACACCAAAGCGAAACTATTCTGAAGATTGAAACTTGGTTTAAAACTCATCAGTAGCAATGTATTTAATGATGGAATAGTTTTCGTATTCAAACTATTTGAATATATATTTATACTATACTTATATATTATATATAATATACTTATATTCTTTGTATACTTTGTATTCTTATGAAAAGAAATAAGTCACGAATAAATAATGCAGTCTGCAGGAAGAAAAAATGAATATTATAATGCTACATAAGGCTGGACTTGGACAGAACTTTGCTTTGTCTGCAATTGTCAATCCATAAATCGCAGAGGTTGTACAATTGTTCGATTTATATGGAATTTTTTACTTTTGTATTGATGCTGCCAACTTTCAACATGTTCTGTCGCCTGACGGTATTCCTATAGTAATATTTATCGATTATATATATTCTTAATTATTACCATTACATTGGTTCGCATAATTTTATAATATGTATTACATTTTTTTTTTTTTTTTTTTAATTAATTTACTTATTTCTGTTTTACTTTCAACGATTCACTGTTTCTTCTTTCTATATAGTTTGTAGAAATGACTTTTTATCATAGCCATATAATATCCTGCGCACACACGCACACACAAACACACGTACACATATATACATACGTACACTAAAAATAAAATATACAGCAGTAAAAGATGCGTTCATACCAAAGTTTGAAAGCTTTTATGTATCAGGGAGTAAATTTTAAATTATCTCGGGAATATGATAAAGGCCGTCAATTCTTTTTTTTAAGGTTAAGAATTACATTTTTTTTCTCATAACGTCACGTGAAAGAGTTTTTCTCTCCTATATACCGGCTACATTCGTGTCGCCTCGTAAAGTCAACCCCGAGCAGCATCAGTTCAAACGGGGTATTCCTTTATCGGAAAGGCTCCCAGGATGGCTGAGCCCATTACTACTTGCGGCGAGCCTCGGCGTGTAGAGAACTCGATCGATAACTCGCAGGTGCTACAATATATAACTCGAGACGTTACATTGTTGACAGCGTAGGTGAGAGTTAGAGAAAACCCCTTTGCGAATACATAAATTTTAACACGTGTCTGCAGCGACACAGGTGCAGAATGGGGGGGTACTTGGTGGCAAGTAAGTTTAATACATTTTCATCAGAATTCCGTATTATAAAGAACATTTTTGAGTGAAGTTGCCGTAAAACGGAAATAAGTCGAAAGTATTGATTTGTGCATTTTTACCGCGAGATGGAACATATTCAGTTACTTCCAATTGTTTTTTTTTTTTTTTTTTTTTTTAAAATTTTTTGGATTTTTTCTTTTTTAATCTATAAAAATTTTTTATTTTTATTTTTTTTTTTTATGTTTTTTTTTTTTTTTTTTTTTTTTGTCTTGCAACTGCAGACGCATATAGACCTATACTTTGTATCGATTGTAAAGGGCATTAGCCCGTATATTTTGAATAAATAAA
>JAPYZR010004445.1:0-12492 GCA_030522945.1 Trichopria nigra | reverse complement strand
CCCGCCACTGAACCACCGGCTCCACTGGGAGATTAGGTTTTTTTTTTACGCGAACCCCCTGCGACATTTCGCGCGTAATGGAAATTGACGAAATTCAACGTTGTTGCGTATTAAACAAGCCACTATGTATGTATAGCGCGTATACGTGGGTTTCCAGCGGGAAGATCAATTACGTCGTTTGATTGTTTAATTTTCCGTTGGCGAGATCGAGCGTTTTTTTTTAAGGACATCATGTCAAGAGTTTGGTACCTGTACTGTATAATTAATCATTTTACAGACGGATTAATAAGCATATACTTTTTTGTCCGGTGCAGATTTCTTATGAACGAACGTTAACGAAGGTTCTTTTAGAGAAGTCCATGGCCAAACACGTGGATTGTCGATAAAACACATGTGGAAATTATCATAATTCAAGTATATCAGTTCCAATTTCCCTTCGACCCCGCAAAATCCAAAATGGCTGACAGGCGGGATATATAGTCGGATTAATATTATATACATGAGATTAAATACGATCATTTGAAATGTTTGAAACGTTTAATACTCTACACCCTCGATCTCAGATGGCAATCAGCTAACCAGTTTTTATATCATAACGTTTTAGTGATCACACTTCTATATTAATAAATTACTTTTCCTAGATATTTTCGTGAATTGTTTTTCTTTTTTTGTTTTTAATGAATTATATGCAATCTTATTGTTTGTGTATGTATACGTTCAGAGATAGAAAAAATAAATTTGGAAATGATAGGAAGATATGAATATTTGGCCCCAGTTTGATTCATACAGATACCCTTCGAATAACTTTATATAGATGTCTGTATATGGTTCATTTGTACGATTAAAACGAATTTTTCAACCGGCAAAAATAAAGAAATTAACGTGCAAAAGTCAGCGGTGATGAAAGTTCTCAGTGTTCCGAGCTTCAACGGGAAAAGCGACGAGAAGAGCGCGAAAGCGCAGAATACCTGCGGTCAGCTAAATCAAATTTACGAGAATGAGTCGCCGCGTTATTTCACCACTGAGACAAAAGCCCTTTTGAATCCCGTTGTTCGAGGACCTTTGAAGGTGTTTCTCCTCGCGGCGTTGTATACGACTGTCCCACAATGGAAAATTCTGCACAGGCATAAAGAAATTCGTTTCTCCATATACACCGTCGACTCATTGGAACATGTTGCCACAACTGTTACAGCCGTTTTCATGAAAGGAATACTTTTCCCTCGAATTTTTTTCGGGCTACTTGTCGTTTTTTTTTTTTTTTTGCAAGGGAAATCGATGTTCTGCTTGAACGCGCGTAACACCGTCGTCGTACGGGGGTGACTTTCCGACATGCAGTAGTTCTAATCTTACAACAAGATTATTGAAAGTAATCGGATAAGTGTAGTTGTTGCAGCTGTTTTCGCTAGACTTTGGAAACTCGACTATTTGTACTTTTACGTTTAGAAACATTTTTTATCCCTATTGTTAATAATATATTCAGTAATTTTTAACATCACTTACTTCTTGTTATTTACAATTTTTACGCACATTATTTTATGGCCTAGAGCCTTAATAAGAACACATGTACTGGAATTAATGAATAATCAATAAGTTATCGTGCAAAATATTAACATTACGCTAAAACAAATGTAATTTTAAAACCAACAAATTACGTTGCTTACTTCTAGAAATGAAATCTCCGTGCTAAAATTTGAATCGTTTTGATTTCAGACTGACATTTTTAGATTTCAGTATTGCTTGACGACGACAGAGTAAGACGGGTTGCATATTGTCCAGGCGTGCGCGCGATTGCGGGAGTGCACCCTGATGTCCCGCTGTCAATCCTGCTTGTCATTGTCATGACTTACCGATCAATCATTTTAAGAATTATCAAATATACCTACAACATAAGTGTTTAATAGTTTTTCCATGTCATTGGTATGCACGAATGTGAATCCAGAAGAATTGAAACCTGCGTATTACTGAGAAAACCAATTGGTTATGACGATTATGATCTGGTTATGCCAATGAAATCCGATGGTTAATTCACCATTATTAATTAATAATGGTCAAAATGATGTGCAGTTACATTTTTACAAAAATTTACAAATTTGGATCCACTAAAATGGATCAGATGGAACCAGGTACAACTGGATGACCCCCACCATCCCCTTCAACTTTTGTCTGGATCATTTTTCTCTATCTGGCTTAGATGTCGCAAAATTCTTATATTATTAGTTATATATTATAACCAATTATATGAAGTTACGTAATAATACCTTTTATCGCCCAATATTTCTACATCGAATGCAAGATACAAATAATATTTCAGTCCACATTGCAGAAAATATAAATTTATAATAATTAGAAGTAAAGCACAATGAACATTACATTTACAGATGCAACATTGATGTTGGAATTCCTTATAATAAGTGAGGTTAGGGGCATTGTCAATTACAATATTTATATCTTTTATAAATAGACGATTTCATGTGGATTTCATTAATATAACGAAATAATTTTATCATTGTATAAGTAATCAGGAGACTGTGTTGAATTTGTAAAACCCCATAAACCGCTAGTAATAAATCGATGCCTTATATCTGGATCACCTGGCAATAGCGACCGCGATAAAATAAAAAGATATAAAAGTGGGGGAATAAGAATGAATTTAAAAAGAGCAGAAAATTATCCTTTGTCCTTATCTTAGATAGAAAAAGCAATGCTAATATTTTACGAACTGACTAGAAGTTCCGGTCTTGCTGTTTAAAATTCGAGAAGGATTGGTCTCCCTATATAAATTGCATTTTAAAGGTTTTTTTTGTGCCACCTTGTATAAGACCAATTGTTAATATTACAATTTTAACCACTGAAAAATACTAATGATAAAGAGTGCATATTGAAAACTACTTTATAACAAAAAATACTAATTCTGTAAATATTAGATTTGAACAATCTATTTGTTGTTTCCCATCTTTTAAAATTTTATATTTAGACGGTCTGTTTACTTTTATAATCGTTAGTTCGCATTTTTATTTTTTTACTCATTTTACACTTTCTTCTAATATTAATGAATTTTTATTCTGCTCTTATAATATGATTAATTTTGATTTATTTATAATTCTTGATTATTTTATTTTTGTATTAAACTTACATTAAACAAAAAATGTTAGATTTTTAATCATTGACCTTGTCTATATACTCAAGACTTTTTATGTATTTATTAATTTTATCATTGTTTATCAATGAATAAATACGTCAGACGTCCATTGTGTACGTATAATGAACAAAAATTATACGAATCATGAACGAACATCGTACAGTACACAAAAAAAAAATAGACGCATTTGTATTTATATAGGGTGTAGACCTCGACAAATAGCTTGTATATTTAATTAGTTACCGCAAGTGGCAATTTAACGCCCCAATTTATAAATTTCCTGAGAGATACCTATCACACGTAAGAACGATTATATTGTTCGCCCCTTTTCTAAACACGGCCGTAGCACCGGAACGCACCATTTACCAATGCGGTCCGCACAATTACAAAAATGCCCTATATATATCGCTAAATAACACTTCTTTTCGGTGATTATGTGTTATCGTATAAATCATCAATCACGGAAAACTGACGATCGTTTACGCGGTCGACGCACGAAGGAATACGAAACTGCTGCATGCTCCGTTAAACAAATTATACATTACTAATCAGTAATAATGAACCGCGTCTTTAATTTTGTTCCGCTTGTATAGCGCTTCAGAATCTAAACGCTCGGTAATGCACGCCGACGGTCTTTTATATGTATTTATTATGGTTGCGTGGATGTATATGCGTACACATACACGTAGTCGAGGCGCTTAGAGTCGGATGTTCCGGGCGTATGGGCCTACTAAATCATGGACATGTGTCGAGTAATGCTAGTGGTTACGTATTTTCGGTGTGGCACGAATCTAGTTATTATTTTAATTGTTCTCGAGGTTGCTGCGCCGTTGTTCAGTCCGTCGAAGGTCCTCAATTACGACCTACGCTCTTATTTTTCTCCCTTTTTTTTCACCCGATTGTCTCACTTTCTCTTGTCCCTCTCTCACCCACCTCTTCTCTCTTGCTCCAATTCCCTTTTATCGAACTGTACCACTGTAAACGTTCTTTTTATGTCCACCTCTTTCTCGCAATCTCCCTGTCTCCTTTTCTTATTCTTTCCTCGCGAGAATGATTTTTTTACTCGAAAGCATATGGGCCACGTGAATTGTAGGATTCTCGCACATTCGTCATTTCTAATTTCTGAAAGGGGGATATGTGCACTATAAAAATGTAAGGGTCAAGTCGCCAAAGTGGAAATCGATCATTTTTTAAGTAACGCGTCGAGCGTTTTACGCCGATGCCAGCATCGAATTATAGCCTTGCTAATTCTTGGCCGGGACGTTTCGGGAAATTTATATCACGCTGAATTAAGGTAACAATGGATAGTGAATCGTACGAAACGAGGCGATGTATTCTCGTTTGTATCTGTGCATCAATCTTCCCCGCGACACAACACATACGAATGTTTCACTGCGATAAAACAATGGTTATTATACATTTTTAATATTCTATACTTATTTAGCGACATCAATAGGTCTTGAATTTAAGTATGAAAAACAAAAATATTGCATGAACGGAGAAAACAAAGTATATTTTTTAATATAAAATGAAAAGGGTGGGAAAATGTACATCGTTTTATTAAAGTTTATAGGAAGGCTAATAAAGTGGAACTAAAAATTGACAAAATGTTTAGTATCTAATCTATATAGTGTACATCCGTCAATAAATATTATTTTTTCGTAAACTTTTTATAAAAATCATTGCACAGCGATAACGTGGTTTTCTGCAGAAAAATTTGAAACATCGACGATATTGGGATTATACAAGAATTTTGTAAAATCGAACTTTAACGATGTTACATGTAATAAAGTACTCGGTAAAGTGCTTTACGATATCTTCATTAATTTACCGGAAATAAATGGGGAAAGTTTTCGACAGATTTTACATCGCAAGATTACGTTAGACTTACAGATTGAAGAAGTGAAAAGGAATGAAAAACTGGAGGCGGATTATGGACGTCTAAACTATGGCATGTAATGAATAATGAAAATTGATGGAGAGCAGGAAGTTGAAGTATAACGAATTAACCAGGCCTGATTTATGAAAGATGCTGCGTAACGTCTAAACAAGCATTTTCACGTAATGGTTTTAGAATAAAAAATATTAGAAATGATTTCTTGTCGGTTGTGTTCTTTCATGATGAAAGTACATAAGAACCGTTGAAGAAATGGGTTTTACTTTTTTTTTTTATTAACCTTACAATTTTCATTTTTTTTACATGTAAATGCATATATATATTAATTTGAGAATTGATGATCCCAAAAAAAGAATACGAATAGAATTTTTGAAATAGTCAGAAATGGCAGCCAATACAAATGCATAATAAAAAAGAAGCGACATTTGTCTTGCCTTGTATATCTTGCAAACGGAATCTTGACTTGCAACGGAAGTCATAATATATTATTTTAAAAAAGTCGAGCTGTTGGGCATGATGACCGGTATGAAAATTTTGCTCAACATTTTCAAGCAATTACGTCGTACTAGATCATGAGAAAATTAAAGAATAAAAAGAAATAGAGAAAAACCTTAAAAAATGGGAACTAATCGAACATTTTGTCATTTTTAAATAAAGAATTCGTTTATTAAGCTTGCTCCAATCGTTTGAGATTAGAAAAACTGAAAATTATTGGTGTAATTTCCTTAAAAAATTATTTTCTTTTATTATGCTGCGTAATATCGCGCTTTATTTTTTATTTTCTTGACAGTGCAAAAGTTAGTCAAAAATAAATATACAAAACAACAATATAAATGTTACGTATTTGCCTAAAATAAAAAGGTTAAAGACGTTTGAAAAAGCTAACTCATTTTGTCAAATTTAAAGATTAACATAATTTATGCCTTATAACGTTTAACAATATAATTATTACCTTTTACTACAACACAATAAAAAAGAGCAGCAAATATGTGTAATTATTTATTTTTCATCATACTTTATTAAAAAATAATAACAGCAACTATATACTTAGACTAAAAAAAAACTGTTCGGGGTACGAGATGAGGTAAACACTAAAAAAACTCTTTTTTACACCCAATCGGGTGTCATTTCGGACACCGAATGTATTTTTTTCTGAGAGGGTATTCTAAAATAAGATGGAAAAATATCCCTTGATTTCACGAAAATTTAAAAGATAACATTAGGTCGATTTTGTACCAACGCTAAAAGCTCGGGAAGGTCGTGTAAATATGATTGTTGTTTATAAATACATTTTCTACAATATCCCAGTGCACAAATAGTTTCATCCACGTCAAGTGAATCTGATCATATTTATTCACCATATTAAATATGCCATTTTGAATATGTACATTGCGACTTGTGATTCATGATTAGCGACCTCAAACGCCTCCAAGGATCGAGTTGCATCCAAATCTAATTCATTACGTGTATTATATAGACTCAAGTTTAGTATAAGGGTAGTATTGGTCTCCCCCCCCCCCCCCCCCCCCCCCAAATACCATGGAAGACAGTGGATTATTACTTTGGAAGTATATATATATGAATCCATAAGTTCGATGGATTGTAATATTTTTTTACTTAAAACAAGACTGAAAGTTAAATGTTGCGTGGATTTGCCCACATATACAGTTGCGATTTTTTCGATATAGTATGTAAACTAATTTAGATAAAAAAAAAATGAATCCTTTTCCATGGACACGTGTGTCACGCCACGAAGCATTTTTATATTTATTAAGATGATTCAGATATGTTGTAACCGATTTCAATTATTTCAAGGGCTAAAATTGTCATCTTATCGGGAAACAGACAAGGTGCCATTAAGGTTGTAAATCTAAGACATTGTATGCTACTAGAACATACGATTGTATAATAGAATAATAAGAAACATATCGTAAAAATTATAAGTAAAAAGTAAAAATTGACTACCGAGTTATTCTTTAAACGGTCTATTCAAAAATGTCATCATTATACTATACAGTGGTCATCACAGCGTGATTCGATCCGATTTTCCCCTAATTCTAATTCTTGATTCCCATAATTATTTTCGCCTCTCGTAACATTATTACTTAAACGAATTCACCATATGTTAAGTGATAAAATTAGTTTTTTCAAATGACATTTGTAACCGAAAGTATTTTTTTCTCTCTGCGTTGGTGACGTAAAACGGTATCGCGTTACTATCTCGCTCAATCTCAACCAAGCCAGATTGGATGCCGACGACATTGTCGTCGCTTCCAACGTATCGTCATTCAAAAAAGCTGGTATTTTTGTTGTCGATCGCTTTTTTAAATGCGCACCTAACGAGCGGGTTTTCTATCAACACGAACGGTCGTTAGGTCAACCGTCAACCCGTCGTCAGCCCGGCACCCAGGCCCGGTTGGTTGGTGTTCGCCTGTTGCACTTTGCCGCCTGTCTGCTATCCGTCAGCATTTCCACCCAATTATTTGTAATTACAGATTTCGATCGCGGTGCCGCGGCTGTTTTGATAATTGGTACTCCGCATATATCCTATAGGCAGAAAAACAGCCCCGCAATGATAGGCACGTTGGCAAACTGTGCGCGAAGCCGACAATAAAAGCACCGAATTTCATGGTGTTGGGTCGCGATTGCGAATCACTACTGTGCAAGAAAATATGCGAGCACAGTGAGTAAAAACATTCAACCCCGACGGGCAATATTTTTTCACGTGGAAATCCCCCGTGGAACACACAGTGCGAGCGCAAATGGAGTTGTAGGTATAGTTTTGGTCGCTTTTTAAACTGCGACACATAGTTAGGAAGGTGCTATAAAACGCTTCGGCGCTATTTGTTTCTGCAATGCTACGAGAGTATGGGGCACTCCGTTTAACCACTCGGTAAAATATAATGGTGAAACGTTTTGGTAATTTTTCAGAGCATTTAGCTTCAATAAAATTATTTCTTAAAGGAAGCATCAGTTCTTCTAAGCTTTTGTATTACAGTGACGATTGTAATCCTCCATCTATTGTATCGATACAAAGGGCATTTGCCTTGTATAATAGACTTAAAAATATAGGAAAACAACTGTCTAATTTGATTCCAATAAGTACACGTCATGATAATTCCAGAAAAAAACTCCACGAATGTTTCAGTTATAATGATGCTTTTCCAGAGGGGACGTTCGAATTGGTGAAATCGAATCATGATTGAGGACTATGCTTCATCGTTTACCGTATACGTCGGATCGACTGTAGTGACCTTTATAATAAATCACGTAAAAACAAAAGAAAGCCCAGCATGATTCGGCTGTAATTTGCCATCGTTCTCTCGCCATCCGTCAAAACTCGGATTGTAATGGGACGCCTCTTCTCCGATCCCAGCCGATCTGTTCGTTGGAACCAGACTGCTTCGTCTCTAATTGCTAAAAAATTATACGGCAGTTTTACTCCAATCATGTGATATCTCAGATGTTGGGCGCACTCCCAGGGGCATATCATCCTACGACTCGGTCGAATCGCTTTCGATCCGACGACTGTCGAACAATTTTGTCTAGTCATCATTCTGAGAAAATCGGAACGTCACTCGGCCGACATCATCGTCGATTCATACATCACTTTTACGCGTGGCTTTCGTCGTCGGCGATCAACCGGCGAAAAGTCCCCGATAGTCCGCGTGGAAAATCGGAATCGAATTTCTTATCGGTCGATCGTGGTGGTAGAGGAGAAAAAATAAAGTGCCGGCGGGGTGAGATAACGGGACCTTTTTGCCGTTTAGAGGAGTTGTTTAAACAAGGACAAAGAGCAGCGGGTGACCGAATCAGGCTCCGTGGGACACCGCGGTGTCTTTTTCATTTCGCTCATTTTTTTCTCCACGGCTTCTACACGCCTTCTCGTTAGATTCTACTGGACTCATCAGTGGTGGCCATTTTTATACGTTTGCCGTGCCACCCCCGTCAGCGTCCTCGCAATTAAGAACTTTTCTCGGCAAAAAGTTCGTAATTATCGACTGTGACTCGGTGTCGCATTGGAGGCGCTTCTTGTAATTCTTGCATCCAGCGCCGTGCCTTTGTTTATTCCATTTCGCGTCAGAGTTAATTACTGTAATTATGGCTCTGCCCAACAGGTGTTCCTTCAGTTGCATATTAAAGTTTACGAAAAAGACGAGCTGACGCGGCGCTTCTAATCTAATAAAAGATAATTAATTAAAGGATCGAGCATTTACTTGAAGTAATGATAGAACGCCTTATAAAGCGTATGGCTTTTAAAAGGTGCCATAGTTCAAAATGTCCCATGATTCTATTCAGAACGTTGGAAGTTAAAAAATAGCAAAGTCAATTTTGTTGTTATTATTGATAAACTACCGTAAATTGGTGACATTCGAACCAATATAAAGCATTCAAGAAAACGGAATTATATAATTATCCTTCAATGGACCAGATGGTCATATGATCACCTGAACGCATTAGTTACGTATATACTATTTTTTTTAAACGAGTTTATTTTACATTCTATATATAATGAGAATATGCGTATGCGACACTCTCCGTGCGCCGTAAAGCAATGTACTTCCCGCTGATCCGTGAAACATTGAATTTAACCTATAGAGGACGGGACAGCCATTGTAGTGATTCAAATGAAAATTTTGATTGGTGGCCATTTTGAATCCACAATGCTCAATTATAGAAGTCGCCCTATACATAATTCCATCAACATTATAATACTCTTTTTTATTCGGCATATTTAGTGATAATTAATAATAATGATAAGGGAAAGCCATTATATAGTGGCCCGACACATGATCGACACTTCATCCATGATCAATCCGTGATATAAGATCTTTTTTATGCATTTTATTAGAAAGATCACATGCACCAAATCCCCATCCTCTAAAGGTTAATAATTTACATTATTAAATTTATTTTATTACTTTATCAATTATCGCATAGTGCTGGTCAATTTCGATCGACTGTATATAGAAGATTCGTTCATTTTTGTACTTTAATTTTTGTACGATAATCGTCGACACAAATAAATTAGGAAACTCCAGTACAAGATGCGGACACAAATCATGATTCACCATATAAATGTAAAATTTTAGTTTTAAAAAGTATAAAAAATTGCTATTATATACACGAATTCATTCTGATTGTATTGGTTCAAACAGTGGAAAATAGTAGACACAATTCTCTGTAAATTTTGAAAAAAATAACTTCTGTAATCTTTTTGCTTATTCGTAATAAAATACAAAACTTTATACTATATATATACGAAAAAGAACTAACCCAGCGCAAAGGAATTTAGATTTATAATAGATATAAAAAAGTTTATTTATTTTTGAACCATGTTTAATAAGCAACATCTTTTTAGATGTTCGTAATGTTTTTGTTGGATTTATGCTTTATTTTTCAATTATATAGCAAAAATTATAGAAAAACAACATTTCCATTATCTGTTATTCATTAATTAATATTTTTACACTAGCAAATTCTGAGATACGAATTATGTTATTTTGATAATTGTTAAAACCGTCTACAATTTTGAAAAAATATCTCGGTTCTTCGTAATTAACATATTTTACTTTTTTTTACCAAAAATATTATTGAAATAGGGAGTTTTCAACAAATCATTTTAAAAGAGAATCCATTTAAATAAAACTAACAATTTTGTTGTCAATTTTATTTCGTCAAATTTATATCGTTATCTTGTATAGATTTTAGGATTTATATCGCGATATTTCAATCAAACCAAGCAGCAACCGTTAAATGTTATCGCTTTCGTTAATTCAAATTGTAATTTTGATGTTTTGGTCTAAGCTGTAAAGAAGTTGTAATAAAGGTGTAATAAGCATCGTAACTTTTATTTTGCAATGTGGCTACATTGACGTATATAAATCGTCCGTATTAAATTAACGTCAAATGGCTTTCAGTTTATCAGAAGTGCGTCATTCGGTAGGCACCAGTGTTAATCACCTCACTTCTATAAAATGTCCAGAATAGATTGTTTAATTAATTAATGACATCAGGATTGCGTTTTACGAGTTATGTCCTGTTACGTGTATACATATATATATACGTATATAGGCACGACATGCTTACTAACGTACATGCTTATTCGCTTACGTCCTTGCAATCTTGCCCTGATGTACGAGGCGTTTTGAATTTGCGATGCAGTCCCTTGTCTTTCTTCATGACTTAACAAGTCCATTGGATTGATTTACTTGCGAGGCGAGTTTATGAATATTGGATAGTAACGAGGTGCGGGCGAAAAAACGAAGAAGTGCCGTATATCTTACATGCGTGTAATTTTGCGAATGGGGCCGAAGCTAATTTCACAGACGATCGAATTGTATTGGGTTAGCCATTTAGAAAGTTATTGTCAAAACGTCATTTTCAATACTTTTAATATAATGCAAAGCTTATACCTTTCTTTTTTTTGTTTCGTTTCTTTGTTTCGATTTATAGAAATGAGTTAACTCGTGGGAAAATAAATATATATATGTAGATTGAAGATGTTCAAAAATGTATAGGCAATCGAAAGATTGTATAATAAAAATATTGTGTATCATCTCTGATGGTAGATCAATTTATATGTGAAACTATCCCATCCTTGCACTGATTCTATGGTTATAAAAATAAATCACGCACTGAATTTTGTATATAAAATAGCTTTCTCTGCTGCTTTGCCGTAACATTTTTTTCTATATATATATATATATATATACTCGACAGAATAATGTCATAATTTGCTACACATAATTGACAACAATCTCCAAAAAAAAAACTCATTTCAAAAGCAATTTTTTTTTTTAGATTTTTGTTTAGACAAAGGTAAAAAATATGATTTTTAAGCATGTAATGTAAAATTCGCGACCTGATTTTACATTACATTCAGGGTTGAAATATGAATTTAGCGAACTTTCGTTTACATTATACTGTGCTACCATAATATTATTTCGGTTTTATATATTGTTTCAACGAATTATTCTTGATTTTTTAGAATAACAGAAAACAGAGTTTTCTTGGTGCACTATATTGTATACATCATATATAACTTAGAAGCATGGTGGTGACCATGATTTTTGCTCATTTAAATTCGAGTTACATATCTGTCTTTTTGCTATTTTCTGTTACTAAAAGAAGAATGTATGAAAATAATAATCAAGATATAATTGTTTATTGTTAATGATTTATAAATAAACCAACATGAAAAAATCACGATTATTTCGAAAGAATTGATTAGTGATGTTATTTTTTAAGATAATCATTCGAAATTTGTTATTATAGGGTTTTTGATTTAAATTTAAAATAGTAGCTTCAAAACGACAGCCGTTACGATGTAAAAATGCAACAAATTTAGTACGTAGTGTTCCGTAGGAAGCGTCGTCCCGGGATTTTTAAATCGATCGGTCAAACCGCGCGCGCCTTACACGAGAAGGGGGAGGCCCGGAGAAGCTGGGCCCGG
>JAPYZR010004444.1:0-12281 GCA_030522945.1 Trichopria nigra | reverse complement strand
TTTTCTAATAATACAAGATAATTTATTTAAAAAAAACCTAAGCGTAGGTAACGCTGATTTTTTGATATGTTATTCCTTACATTCTTAGCAACATTACTGTATACTGAAATGTGAAATATCTTGTAAATGTTTCAAATTATGACTGAACAGAAAATTATTTATTGATGACACACAAAATTAAAAAGTAAAATTAAAAAGAATATGTCTTCTCAGTAAAAATTGAAACGCTTAACCATGGAAAATTTTATTTTGTTTTCGAGGTCACTGATCACAAACATGACGATGAATTTGAATGTTTCCGCCATCTTGGATTTCTTTTATTCAGTTATCAGATGTATAATTAGGAACATCGATAATAATCGAAACCCCATTATACCAAGTTTCATAAAAATTCGTTGCTTTGAAAAATTTTGGTCGGCCATATTGAATCCGCCATTTTGAATTTCGTTATTTCATCATCACATTTGTGATCAGCGACCGCGAAAACACATATTCATTTTCAGATATAGTTTTTCCAAGGTCATATGTTCACGGGGATTTTTAGAGTCACTGATTACGAATTTGAAGTCAGATTTAAAAAATTCAAAATGGCGGATCCCTTATGGCGGACGAAATTTTGAATAATAAACGAAAATTGTCAAAAAATAGATAAACATTTGTTCTAATCAAAATTCACTACAGAATGAAATTCCTCTCGTACAATTTTTGTATATATATATGACCATGAGTAAATTGTCACTCTCAAAACTGAAATAAAAATTGTTTTTTTTTTTTTTTAATAAACAAAAATATGGCTGAATTTTCACTTTTGAAAAATTTTGAAGATCACGAGTTCGAACTCGTTTTAAAAATCGTAATTCGACTTCTTACGGGCGAAACGGGGCATTACGTCGACGACCGACGTTATCATTGACGGAAGGAAACAAAGCGCGCACAATTGCACGTCTCGTAACGTGCGGTTTTACGAGAATTGGTTTTCCATCGACTTATCCTATCCGGCAATTAAACTCATTCGAACTTCAGGGTTGGAGAACACAATACGTCTTTTGACACCGTACCACCCTCCGTCGGCGAATTCTTCTTGGCGCGGAGTCGCATTGTCCGCGAATGCTCGGGTCTCGTATACACTCACACGTACATATATGTATGACGTATAGGTCGTGGGCGGCGAGGCGAGATGCATGAACGTAAAGTGGGACGACGACCGGGAACTCGGGGGGGACTTGGACGGCTCCGTTCTGTCGGGGTTCGTCGCCACAGAGCCCCGGACCAGTTTTAAAGGCGAAGAGGACAACGGCGACGAGGACCTCCTTTTTTCCCGACAGACAATGCGACGTCGCTTCGTCGCCACCGATGCGACCAGCAAGATTTTCCATTCAAAATGAACCGCATTATTCAAGAATTTATTGAAAATGGTGTTTTTTGAAAAAATGTTGTAAAATGTTTCCGATGACAACTTGACCTGTTTCGTTTAGAGTCATTTTTCGTACATGATGTGTGATGTAGTTTTGTAATTACGATTTTATATATAAAAATGGGTAGTAAAATATTTAAACTGCTATATATTGTCCGTTTAAAAGAGGAGGACATTAATACAAATGTAGTATACGTATATAGGTATTAGTTTTGGGAAAATATGTTTAATCGTAAAATTGCTGCGTAACGACATATGTTTCATCTTACGATATATATAACAAAAGAAAAAGGTTTTTTTCAGTAGGTGATACGTTAATTAAGAATAAATATTAGATGCAAATTAATACAAAAACAATTAGATTATAGTAATATATTCACTTTGCAATAGAGTGTACATTTCATACTAGCCTTGATTCGCAATATTTAAAGCAAAACGACGATTATTTTGTGCATGCATTTTCGAGGATACCGAAAACAATTTATTTTTTCTTCAAAATCTAATACCGGGGGTTTTTGAGGGTGCTCTTTCAGAATTTGGTATTGGTTTTTCACGAAAACTTCAATAACAATGTTAATTTTGCAATTTAAAACAAAAAATGTGATTTTTCAATGTGATTTTTTTTTTAAGTCTTTTTTTAATTTTTTTCCGTATTTATTTAATCATAATAACATCAGGAATCGTGGCAGATTTTTTTTTTAAATAAAAAATTCATAGAAATTCATAAAAAAATTCATAAAAATGTTCATGAATTTTTTACTCTAAAACTATCAACTCTACGAAAAAATTTATACAATTAAAAGTTCTTAAAATTATCCAAGGAACACGTATGAATTTTTTCACAATTTTTTGGACCACTTTTTGAATTTTGAAATGGGACCATATTTTGAAAAATGCAAAAATGTCTCAAAAAAATTCTGAAAACATTCAGACGTACTCCTTGTATAATTTTAAGAACTTTTTAAAGTCAGTCCTTATCAACTAAAAAAGTCAGATTTTTTTGAGTCTTTTTTGATTTGAAAAATTGTTAATTGATAAGGACAGACATTACAAAAAAATTTTGTTGAACAAAAAGTTCTTAAAATTATACAAGGAGTACGTGTGAATTTTTTTTTTTATTATGATTAAATAAATACGGCAAAAAAAAATAAAAAACAAAGATATAAAAAAAATCACGTTGAAAAATCGCATTTTTTATTTTAAATTGCAAAATTAACATTGTTATTGAGGTTTTTTTGAAAACCCAATACCAAATTCTGAAAGAGCACCCTCAAAAACCACCGGTATATATGATTTTGAAAAAAAAAAAAAAAATTGTTTTCGAATTGGTATGGTATCCTTGAAAATGCACACACAAAATCGTCGTTTTGCGTATTGAAAGGTCGCATTAATAGCTTGTTAAGGAAACATTTTTTTAATAAGTGGGTCAACGAATGTTGAAAATGGTAAAGAAAATGATTCTTTTGATATAATATGATAGGATATTGTTCCTACGAATTGCAGCAGATGAACGTAAATTATATTTTCCTTACAAGATTTTGGTTAAAACGAACTTTAGCACAAAACTACCAAGGAGTATGCAACTTTGTGGATTACAATTTTTGGTAGTGATTTAGAAAGTTAGGAAGACAAAATATCGACTTTGATATTAAAAGTCGAATAAAACGAAAATTTTTGTTTCGTGCGGGTTATGGATGAATCATTTTCCCATATATTTTTAATGGATCTTATTCTAATAATTACTGATAAACTAAAAATAGAAATGTTCTGATTTAAAACTAATTTAAGACGGTACAGAATCAAGAGGAGGAATATCTGAAATAATGTTGGAGTTGTTTTGGGGAGTGATTTAGACTGGATGGCAATGCGAAAATTTTCCAAGGACCATTCTAATGCATGTAAAATTTGTTTGAAAAATGCCTATTTTTTATAGTAAAACTAGTAAGCATAGAGTAAAACTAAAAGGAATAGGAATTTTTACCATACTCATAATAGACGTTATACAAAGTGCACTTAATTTTACATAATGCCAATTTTTCTCCTATTTAAATATAAATATAAGCAATCACAAAGACTGGTCAATAATTTTGCAAGGGGTGATGATTCTTAACCAAATTAATTAATTCTAATAAAATTAAATTAAATTGATTAATTTTAATTAAATTTTATAAGCTAAATTAATTAATTCAATAAATTGTATAATTATTTTAATTATTCAAAAAATTATTCCTTTTACTTTTATAATTAATATTATTTTTTTTTTTTAAATAAGTTTAATTGAATTTTTATAATATTTATTGTATTAATAAATTTATTATTTTCCTATATACGTTTGTTTGATGAAGATGTACAAAAAAGAGATTTTTCCACTTTTTTTTTATATATATGTACATGTCCAAATATCGAATCTTTCAACTAGATTTTGTTATCAACTTTAAATTTTACATATTTTAAATTATTCATAAATAATGCTTTATTTCCTTTTACTTTTTAGAACACTAACTTTTGTTCGTTAGTACACTTTCTTCTTTTAAAATTTTAATTAAGATAATTTTAAACGCATAATCAGAACAATGAAATAAGATTAAGCATTAATTCGTTTTCTTATATATTTTTTATTTGAATCGAGTGGAAAAATACGAAACTACCAAAAAGTGTTTGTTTGGCTACTTACATTCGTCGTTGAACTTTTGTTGTTAACAATTCTTAAAAATTAGTCTATTTTAATGAATAATTGCCATTTTTCTGAAGAGAAAGGTATATTGTACAAGAAACTCACTGACCTTCTAATTAATATTAATTTTGTCAATTTTCATCTTTCATTTTTCATCAATTATTACAATCAATTTCGGCCATTGAAATTTATTTATAATTATTTGGTCCGTTACAATTCATATAAACATATGTGTTATTTTATTTTATTTTAATATAATTTTTCATAATCATCAAACATTCAACCTCGTTTATATTTCACATTTTAATATTTACGTCAAATTGTATCAATCAACAATAAATTTCGATTGTGATTTTTATTCTTTTTTTTTTTTTTTTTTTTATTTCCTTCACTGTCAGATGTGTGATTAATTAATTATTTTTTATCTTCATACATAATAAATGGCTGAATAAAATTAAAAAATCTTATTATAAATAAAAAAAAAAATTACCAACGGTTGAAAATAACGTTAAATAAACACTGCGAGATTGAGTTATTTAAATTTAATAAATTAATGAAAATAAACAAATTATAAAACAATACGTTTTTTAATGACGTACATATGACAAATTAAAACATAACTATTATTATACAACTATTAAAACATAAGTATGGAATAAGTTTTTCATACTTATACTGCCGTTTTTAATTTCTACTTATAGATGTGAAATGGTTTTTCTAAAACTCGGTAAAAAATACATTCGAAAAGATGTCGCCTTCCTGAATTTCTTTCCGTTTTGATCTTTGCTCATTTCGATAATAGAATTTTTTAATTTACCTCATAATCGTAATTATAAGAATTCGTCTCGATGTGATGAGTCGGCATTCGAATTTTTTTGTGAGGATCAATGATCTCATTATTCATTTGATTCGAAGATCCAGAAATATGTTTCCGATGCTAGTCGATTTATTATAAAAATTCAAGCTGTGATTTATATGTATATATTAATGATTTGTTAATGTATTAATTTTTTCATAACAAATTTGGAGTAGATATAGAGGAAGAACTGAAAAAGGGAAGCGAAAGGGTAAAAGGGTCGGAAATGATTAGTTGTTATCAACAGAATATGCAGACTCTGCCGTACTGATAGCAGATGAGGAAGAAGGTTTAAGAGATGTGATAAACGGGGTAAAAATACTTGGAAAAGAAAAAACTAGAACTCAGCACAGAAAAATCAATAATGGAAATTAACAACAGTAATTATGGTAAATAATGGTATTTAAAAATAGGGAGAAAAAGATAAGGAAAGATTATGGTGGTCGTGAAATAAAAGATTGGATGAGGTGAAAAAATATAAGTATTTGGGATACGTAATGGCGATATAATATTCATAAACGGAGAAGACACAAAACAAGTATGAGAAAAGGGTAAGAAGAGCTAGGATGGCAATGGGATGGGTATAAAGTTATGGCGAAAGAAAATTTAAGGGTGATGTGAGATGGAGATTGAAGATGTTAGAGAGTATTATAAAAAGAGTTTTGTACTATACGGAGTGAAAATATGGAAGTATATAGGAAGTGGAAATAAATGGAAGGGTTCCAGTAAAAATACTTAAAATGGATATTAGGTTTGGAAAGGACAAGGCCAGGGCGGCCAGGGTATGTAATAAGGGAAGAATTGGAAAAGAATAAATTGAAGGTCGAGACGGGTACGAGAACCGGACGTTTTGAAGAGAGATTATAGAAAGGAGAATGAGGAGAAATAGGGAAGATGTGTATGAGAGAGAGAGAAAGAGAGAAAACGAGGAAAGGGAAAATGAGGTGGATGATTGGAAAAGAGTGAGTAGGCAAAGAAGAGACATACATAATTATAGAGAGAATAAATGGGATTATGCAAGGAAGAGTGATAAAGATGTGGATGAACAGATTAGAGGGGAGAAGTTTGGGTCAAGGTAGTGTAGGAATTGTATGAATATGAAAAAGAAATAGGAATACTGAAGTATTTAGTGCAAAAGAAATGAAGGAAAAATGTTCTAGTGAGAATAGCAAGATTGAAATGTGGAAAAGAGGAGAGTGGGAAATAAGTACTGAATGACGGAAAAGATGAAAGCAGATGAAAGAATATTGCAAGAAAGGGAGATAAAGTAATATAGAGGATTTAAGGAAAAATGTGAACATGTCAAGGAAAACAGGGGAGAAGAATGGACGCGTTAACCTAAGATGGAAGAGGATAAAAATTGTCGGTAACGATAGAACGAGTGAGAATGAGAGAGATTTAATTTAATTGTGTACATTAAATTAAGTAGTAAATAAAGAAGATGTAAATTAAACAGATGAAATAGATTGTAAGGATTGTAAAAACTGTAAAAAAATGGAAAAGTAAAATTCTATATATGTGTAGAGACCCGAAGTTCATGTAAACACATGTAGTCTGACATAAATAAATAATTACATATAAATTAGTATTTATACATTAATGATTTGTTAGCTGTTAATTGTATTCATTTTTTATATAAAAAATATCACCTTTGATAATATTGCATTGGAACGATATATGTGATATTATCGTAATTTAGGTGTATAATAAATGTCAATTCGGTAAAATTAAAAGAACAAATTTTTGAAAGAATTAATTTTGTTCGTTTTTTAATAATTATTGATCGAGAATTGGAAAACATCAATGTTATCAAAACATTTTTGCACGTACGATTCTATATGTAGATCCATTGTGTAAGCGCAAAGACCTATTATAAAAAAAAAAAAAAACAATTGCACCCGGAATAGCATTATATCCAGTAAAAGGAGTGTGATGTACAAAATTCTCTCTGAAAATGTAAAAAAGAGATGAGTTCTTTTAGAAACAACATATTTTAAGAGGGCGTCAACATAAAGCATAACTGCACAAAAGGTTATAATTAGAATTTCTGTGCTTTTCCATTTCTTTTTTTTTAAAGAAACGTCGAGTTTTTAAACCATATATATATATATACTGCACTTCTTTGCGTGTTTTTAATAATTTCCCACAATGACGACATTATATTCGTCAAATTACTTCCATATTCATCACATTCGTGATAAATAACGCCCATTCGTCTTCAATTAATTTTGTAGTATTGCTACAAATACAGCGAAATAATTCATGACAATTGTATTGTTTTTTCTTGACGTATATAATGTTATTATTATCAAAATTATTTATATATGTTCAACTTTATTTATATTTCAAACATCCAATTATATAAAATTTCTGTATATATTTAATTACTTTTTTATCAATACCATATTGTCAAAACACACACACACACACACACATATATATATATATATGTGTATGATTATTGATCTCAATGGGTCAAAGGACCGAGCGTATATACGTGCGGTTAAATATCACGAAATCCTTCGACCTCTATGATTATTAGTTACAAATAATTAGGTTTACTGTTCCTGGAATTGTCCTTCGTCATCTTCTCACAATAATGGTAATTTGGTCTTCTTTACTTTATTAATGATCTTTATTTCAGACCAGTCAATTTTATACACGCGTACACACACGCTCTCGTTCTTATATTTTCGAATTTTTCAGTGAATTTCAATCTGATTATAAAAACAATTTCTGTTCTATCCATTTCAATTTTTTATATTTATATACTTCCTATTTTTTTTTTTTTATTGCATGGTGTTGTCTTATTTATGATTAATAATATTGTTTTAATTATCGACTTATTTAAAAAAAAATGTGACAAATTGAACTACTTTCAAAAGCTATCTATTAATCAACTTAAGTTTTTTATTAAAATTATTGTCCACTTCCGTTTACCTTTCACATTTTAACCTCATTATGCAATATTTCGGAAAACAATTATAAGAAGATTCTTTTTAAAATACTGTTTTCAAAATTAATTTTTTTTTATAGTTACTTCCGTTAATGCCAATTTTCATAACAGTTATGGAGAGAGCTCTTTTCATATTTGATGTTAATTTTTTGGGACAATCAATGGATTTTTTAATACGACTGCCAAAACGCTACAAACATGGAAAATTTAAGTCTTCAGTTTTAATACGAAACCATTGTTCAAACTGTAGTTGAAACCGTGAGTCGGGTAAAATAATGAGTTGTACTTTAAAGTCCAAGAAGCATAATTTTAATATTCAAAATGGCGGCTGAAATGTGGTGGATACATCCTTGTTAAAGATGTTAGTTAAGATACGCATGAAACTGAGTATTTGTTTTTTAGGTTAATGGTTATACGAATTAAAGGTGATAATTTTAAAATTCAAAATGGCGGGCCAACAACGTCTAAATAACTCGATTAGTTATATATGCAAAAAAATCTTCGAAACGGACAAATTTTATAAGCTGAGGTCGAAATTAAAAAAATACTTGTGACAGCTATTTTTTATGAGAGTCATTTGGAATTCTGATTAATAGAAATATAATCTATTGTTTTCTATCCCGGCTGCGTGCGTAAACACGAAGCCGTCAATTTCCCAAGTGAATATCACTCGGCGAATCGGAATGATTAATGTAAGTGTTCCGACATTTTAATTGCAGGCGTTTCGAAGTGAAGAACGAAGTAAAAAGCGAAACAATCGAAAAATGAATGGGAGCTCGATGCCGAGTCATTACGTCACATTGAGCTATTTCTATTGTTTCTTTGTGATCGGCTCGTATTGTTTCTTGCTTTTTTTATTTTCTCGAAGAATAAGCGACGCTTCTCCGGTGAAAACGTGCCGAGAGGTTCCACCGGAAAACAGAGAAAGACACTTTTCTCCACGGAGCTTCCCTTTGGGAGTTGATTCCTGCCGTGAGTTACGTTTACGAGGGTTATTCTTTTATGGTATTCTGTCGACGACGCGAATTTCGTTATTATTTATACCCTCTGCGAACCTGCCGGATTTATTCGACGAGATGAGGGTTGTTCTTCGCACTCGGATTTGAGGTGGGTTCAAAGTTAATGTGCACTGTATAACGCAGTACTGCGATGATTAAAGTCGTAAAACTTATAGCGAATCGAAAAAAGGTACAGAACAATACTCAAGTTTGTATTCGATTACCACTTTAAGTTCGATCCATGTTGTATGATTCAAAACTTTTGATACGTCTAAATAGTAATTGACAAGTGTTAAAATCATACATACATAATTTTAAATGTGAACATTGGTTTATTATGAACAGAAATTTAATGCGATTCTTATATTTTCACAAAAATCATTTCAAATCATTATTATTGGAAAGTGCTATTTTATATGATCTATTAATTTAAAAAATAAACTCAGAAAACAAAATAAAAAGATTTACCGAGGGTTCGATACCCCTGACACAGAAAAATCTATTTTTCTGTGAAATTTGTTTCGTGACGAATAAAGGTATGTACGTTCACTAATTGTAACATTCTTCTATCATTTTTGTCCGATTTCCCGGTAACTGATTGTTCCTTAAAACCCCTTATTATCATATGTACACTGGGTATACTTAAAAGTATAATGTTTATGAGGGACAGTCAATGTCGGTTTTACATTTCTGAATATGCATGGTAACATACATCTATATAGTGTATAGATCTATATAGACTCGTTACACCCTCTATTTCTATTTTTTTACTGCAAGAGCACAAGAATCTTCAAAATGTTTAGTATCAAAAATGTGAAGAAGACAATTTTTATTCCATCGTATCCAACGAACATGTTATTTATAATGATAGTGTTGAGAAAAGGTAAATTTTTTATTTTTATTTAAGAAAAATTAAGTAATTATGTCGAAATGATCATCGAGTCAGGTACATGGGTATTAACATAAATACTGAAATATAATTATAGGATTTAAGTATAAAATGACTCAAATGTCAGCACCAAACTTATTGCTTAGTTTTGTATATTCGCATCATTACGTGTACGCATACTGCAATTAAATTTGGTTCGGCAGTTCAGATATTTGTACTAATTATCATGTAATACTATAACATTATTACCATATAATTAGCACTAAATTATACTATTTATAGGAAATTGTTTAAATATTATTATTTTGCAACCACCTCTTACAATTACGAAGACAATTGTATATAATTATATATAATCATAAAAAATTGTAATAAATGCTGTATGTCATATATATCATGTCATACATATTTATATATGTATATAATTGTTATACGTCCAAAATCCACATATAATTACATATAATTAACTTTTTCCGGGTATTTACTTTTTTAAATTCTGTTTCTTTTGAAACGACGTCTACAGTTTTTTCACCACTTTCTTGAAAAAAGTATTCAGTTTCAAAACGCTTTTAGAAGGCATTCCGTATTGTGTGTTTAGTTGTTAAATGGAACTTTATGGACATGACATGGAACAAATCTCATTTATTCTCGAACAATGGGATTTTCTTAGAACTTAATTTTCAAGATGGCCGATTCAAAATTGCGGATCGAAAATTAAAAAACATTATTCAAGACCTGTACACGAAAAGAGTTAATGTGATAAATATAAAAAATTCCAATGGCCGTAACCTCAAATATATCGAAAATACTGACGTGACAGACCACGGTCGTACGTGTGACAGACCAATCCTGAGCTCGGATTTGGTTTCTACGCAAAAAATTACCTCGAAAATTATTATTATTATTATTATTGCTGTAATTATATATTCGTCATAATTTAATTTTTAAGCGAAAATTAAGCCATTCTATTTAAAGAGTGACTTAATTTTCGATGTAAGAAATTTTGAAGAGGAAATGTTTTGTTTGATCGTATAAAAAACAGATAATAATTCGTCGATTAATAACAGACAATTCATTAGAGAAGTAATCTTCTATTGTTACGGTTTATTGCTAAAAATCAAAGATTATACTTTAGTTTACATTCTTTTTTTATTCTACACCTCCCCTCGCTACAGTTTGTAGATGATGTACGAGACCCAAATGCAATTGAATCACGGTGTAACTGTTGTTATTGTTAATTTTTGTCATCAAATATGGATTGGAGATTGTAAGTAAAGTGGTGTTATGGCTATTAGTTATTGCTGAAGTTTTAGCTATTACCGCTCGCGAGTTATTAGGTATAACGAAATTGCCACTATTTACTGCTATTCTGAGTAAAGTTACGATCGTGCTTAGAACGGCAACTATCATCAATATTTATGCTACCATTGTTCGCAACTGTTGTTAAAGCTCATGAATGGTATTGCTTCGTAGTTGTAAAAATATAATTAAAAAAAGACCGGTCTTTAGTAGTTGATTTACTTCTATTTTCATTTATATTTGTTTATTTTTGTTTTTCACGTTTTTATATTACACCTGATATTTTCATGTTTTTCCGAGAAACACATGAAATGGTTGAAATGTCATGACGTGTTTACAATATACAATGTTTACAAGTATAATGTTTATCAAGAACGCGATATCATTATCTCACACAGGGATTTCCAGATAATATTTTCACATTCTACATATATATTCGGCCGAGTTTGTTTGTAGGTTTTTTCATTTTATTCCTGTTCTGGAATAAATTAAAAAAAAAAACACACGCAAATTATCTCGCTTCTAAATAGTGACTGATATTGAATATCGATTTTGTGCGGAGGATGGTGCTCAGCCTGAGGCATTACGAGACTTTTTGTTTCTGATATCAATTTCGTAAATTGTTTCACGCTAGGGAATCAAAGTGGATCTTGACATGCAGAGAAAATTTAAAATTGCAATAAATTTGGTCAGATTGACATATAATAAATACAATATATAATAATTATTAAGTATTCTTATTTTTATTATGCAAGATATTATTGAGGATAATTACATTGACTGAGTATGGGATGGTAAGATTTTTTACAATTATTGAATAGAAAACAAAATTGATACACTTGGTCGATAATGTAAATTCCTAAACTAAACAAATTTGTAAAATGCAAAATTTGTACTCGTGTCAGAGTATCTTCTTAAAAATGATATAAATAAAAAGCTATAATAAGAAAATAAAAAGCTTTTAAGAAAATGAAAAGTATAAATCATGCAATGGAACATCTGTTCCATATCGATATTTGATTCGAACATTTAAACTAGTTATTTGTTGGCCATCATTAGATTATAAACATATGATTATGATAATATTTCGTTAAAAATATCCCTGGTAGAAATTAATCGTGGCATTCCGTTTTATTGTAAAGGCCCTATATCGGAAAATCATTATAAAATCTGTACGAGAAAATCTCCCGATTCT
>JAPYZR010004443.1:0-14715 GCA_030522945.1 Trichopria nigra | reverse complement strand
GGTGGAGGCAATATAGCGTCATCTGCCATACTATATTTTTCTCTTCGTTCTTCTCATTTCTCTTCCGCGAAATCGGTTATTGTAACCGCCGTGTTACAATATATATAATATACATGTATATGTACCAAAATCGTTATACAAAAATTATTATCTGGCTATACTGTTACGATAATTCAACTTTGCATTAAATTTTACATTTACATAAATACAATTGTTGCCCTATAGGCAAAACACCTTACCGTTTTACTACATTTGGACATTTGAAAGCTCAAATTTACGCAAGTTAGAAAGATATTAATGCGCTAATGCAAATACTACCCGAATGTCCACAGAATGTTTCTTACATATCCGGAAACTCCGGGAACGAACCGAACGACGAAACCTACCAGCGTGCTAAAGTGTTTTAGTAAATGTATACGTTTTCAAATCGAAATTTTACATTTTTGTTACTTTGACATCTTTCGTACCATTATTGTTACGAATAAACGATCGATACACGGACTTTTTTCACTATCGCTCCGCTCGTGCGGGAATCACCTACATTGCGCACATGTATCATAATGTACTCTTCCCGCACAAAGAACAGTATGGAAAATACGTATAGAAAATCTATTTTTCGAATATATGCGAATTTGTTCATTTCTTCCCAGCAAACAATCACAGAAGTTATGTCACAATTATGTAACAGTTACATTAAAATGTCGCATCACTGTTATGTAACTGTGCCAATTTTGAGGCGACATTTTAATGTAACTGTTACATAATTGTGACATAACTTCTGTGATTGTTTGCTGGGTTATCATTGTAAAGGAATTCTACAATTCTAATTGTTTTTTGCAATTTTATGTAAATAATTAGACCCGGGATAAATAGATCAAGTATAATTATATCTGAATCATATATGGTCATATATCGTTATATCTAAATTATATATGACCATATCTGGATATAATTATATCTGAATCCATTTTTTTCCGGGAGGCTCTAAAAAGAAACATTAAAAACAGATTACATGACAGGCATTCCTGAAAAGAAAGTACAGAGTTTAAAATAAACCAGTTATGATTTTAACATTTCATTAAGTCTACTACGGTCCATGCACATTTGCGGTTATCATCTTCTGGGACTCGTATCGAGATAAGAAAAACGCCGAGAAGTTAAGTCGTAGAAACTTTTCGTCATATTTCAGGCAACAGTTATCACGCAATTTTTTTTATTTCCGTTTATTTAAAAAAATTTATCTTACTTTTCGTTCCATTTATTTTTCATCTATTATTTTTCGAATTTAACTGTACTTTGTTCCTATACTATTGCGTCATTTCATTTGTCATATTTTTATTATTTCTACATATGTTTTATTGCATATGTTAATTTGATTTTAAAATTTTTCATACAAATTTTAAAAAAAAGTGATATGACATCAACAAATGAGATGTAAAATCATGTTATAATCGATTTGTTCAACCTTTTAGAAATAATCGAAATAGAATCAAAGTGAAATGTGTAAGACGCAAAATTGCAAATTTTTCCTTCTATTCCATCATTCATCCGATTACCACACAAAAGGGATGTTCTGCTATTAATACGATGCGAAATTTCAGGAGGCGAAAAATTTCTTTACCCGACCGAAAATCCATCGAATTTTCCCGAGTTTCAGATAGCGGCATAAGGGATGCCACATTCCGAGGGCTGTGAAGCGTAAAAACAAGGGCGCCAAAAATGTCTCTCTGTCTCTCTCTCTCTCTCTCTCTCTCTCTCTCTCTCTCTCTCTCTCTCTCTCTCTCTCACGCTCGGTCGCTCGTTCTGTTTAATCGCGTGGATCGAAGCCTTCAGCAGTAATATTAATCGATCCTGCAAACCAGAAATGTTGTACTTAAATGGCGATAACGTTTCGCGTAGATGTTTTCCATCAACCCTCTTTTCACTTTCTTTAACTTCTCGTACTCCTTCGAGGAACTTGTCGTCCCCGACTCCCAACGTTTCCAGGCAGAATTTCTACCTTCGTTTCGCATGAGAAAAGTTTCGATGAGATCTTTTGGTCCCCGGGCACTTTTTTTTTTGCCGCTCGCTACATCTACTGGCACTTTAACGCACGGAAAAGTTCCACTGCGGAATTTTCAGTTGACGTTTTACGTAAATTATGTTACCTTTTAGAAAATACTCGTGTCAATGCCCGAATCCCGATTGAGTATCGATTTTGATTGATGAAAAGAAAATGAAGGAATTATTTGCTGAAGAAAAGTGGAAATGAATATATTATTTGAAAAATATACCCTACAAAAAGAAAAAACAAAAAATATAAATGTAATAAAAGTATAAAGACATTTTTTCAAACTTGCGACGTCTCTAGAATTGCATTGAAAACATTTCTAGAATATTCTAAAATATTAAAGCGAAATAATATTTTTATGTTCAAATGCGAAATCTTCAGAATATTCCTATAATCATATACGTGCACAATGTTACCAACGAAATGTTTCCAGAATGTTTCATTGGAAATATTTCTGCAACATTTCCCTGCGATACGTTCTGACAATTCGAAATTTGAGATGATTCTCAGATATTTCAAATATGACATCATAAAGTATATTCTGAAAATCATATTTACACAATGTTGCCAATTAAATGTTTCCAAAATATTTGTTATGTCATATATTCTTTGACATATATTTCCAGTATATTATTAAAAATATATATAATACCACGTGTGCATCGACCACCTTATCTGATTCATAATTTCCAGATTAAAATTCTACAATAGCCTTAATAATGTGCGGTGTAAGGTAGAACGAATCTACAGACATTCTATACGAATACCCAATTAGAAAAAAATATTATGAATTTATAGGATCAAAGCATATAAATTCAGATATATATTCCAAATTCGAATTATAGTTGCATTCTTGGCTGATGTATTCAATAAATAAATGAATAAATATATCTTCAAGAGGATGAATTGATTTCATTAATTATCGTTAAAATAGTCAGGCGGTTTATTAATACGGTGACCCATAATAGGTCAAAAGGACATCTATAGCTACGTTCTATTGAAACAATGGAATTTGATGCAGAATAAAAGTTCGGAAACGGGAATCGAAAATTAAAAAAAAAAGATGATCCTCTTTTTTGACTGAATGACGAGGCGAAGCGTGATGCTAAATAGCGGCTGGAGTGAAGACTCTTGTATATCAGCGAGGGCAGTGTTGGACGCCAGGTGTACAACGATTCATCATTCGAAAGTGCACGTCGGTCGACACACTTGCCTCTTTCTTCTATCCAGCTCGAGTTTGCCATTACTCAAGTCGAAAGAGGAAGTGGTTGTTTTTCTCGACCTTCCCTCTATATACGCTTCCATTCCGCGTTACATTCCACGTTCCGTTCCACGTTCCCGAAGACGACGCTTCTCTTATCGTTCCCCCGACAACTATTCTTCGACTCGACTTTCTACCACCGCCGAGAGTTTTCTTTAACATATTTGTCGTTGTTTTTTTGTCCACTTTGAAATATTCATAAGAGAATGCGATATTCTCCAGAATTGAACACGGGGCGCAACCTTCCGCTGCAAACTTTCGCATTTTTGTCATTATTGCTGTCCCGCTGACAAAGTTACCTAGATTTTGAAGTTTACGATATCGGTAAATGTTTTTTGTATAAAGTTCATTGCCGATAGACTTACACCAGTATCGTGTGCTTGCACACTAATATAAATAGCGTTTGTCGTAGACTAGAAATGATTGAAATTCAAATTGTTTGGTGGTTCTTTTGTATCATGACAGTCGTAAAATTCGTAATGAATCATTGTTATGCTACTTTCAAGTGCATGAAACAAAAGTAGGTCATGCAATATATTTACTTTGTTTCTCTACTGTCGATCTAAATGATACATTCGTATCATTGGCCGAACAAGGCTCTATATCATCAATCGTTAGAAAATGGAGAAAAACACAAATTGAACGTGGGCATTCTCTCCACTGACATAAAATAAAAAATACATTTAAAAATATCATCACTTGAAGATTTACAATGTCTAAGTTATATACGCTAAAAAAGGTTGTTCACCTTGGGAAATCATCAGTCGGTCACTAATGCGGAACCACAACAATTACATTCTTCATTTAAAACACACAATATATATATTAATAAAGTATCGTATGTATTAATAGTAAAGACTCACCCGTGATAAGCAAGAAATGACAAGAGGAAAAATATGCAAGCAAGAACGTCAGCTCTGCCCACGATTCCGGTGACCTGAAACAGAAATGAAAAAGAAAAACGTTAACCACATTGAAATTAAACGTAAAATCGATTTGAAATACAATATAGAAATACAATATAAACGATCAAAAATGTATAATCGCTTTCGATTAATTAAATTAATCTTAAAAAAGATAAATGAAATTAATCTTAATCGATTACGTACGCGCGATTTACGTTTGATTCAATAAATCGCGATGAGTATATATACAAGCGATGAAACTTCCAACGCGAGAGAACAGCATATACTAATTTCGGTGCAATCGACTTTCGGTACAATCATTTTGATAGGGATTCAGTGATTCCCCGTAATAATGCACATTAGCGCGATTATCATTAATCGGTATTGCAAAATGTAATTACCGATGTATATGGGTCGCGATCACGTCCGACTCTGTTGGGTATGATACGGAAGAACGAAATCGGCATATAATGAAGCTGCGTACTCGGCAAAACCATTGATATTGGTGTATGTCGCTATTGAATGTATACGCATAATCATCGAGAAAAATCATCGTCTGTTTGGACAGTGATGGTCTAGTTATGCTTGTGACATACCAGTTTTGCGGTTTCAAACACTTCTCATTAGTGATGATGATGATCACTTGTTTCGATTTGAAATTGTCATTTGGAAAATATTAAGGACAATCATTTTCGTGCACCAGGATTATTTCATATTATAGAGGCCATATTCTGTTGAGTGACTTGTAGCGGTCAATAGCAGGTCACAATTTTGTTTGGTAAACATAAGCTGACAACTCCATTATCTCAAATCTGACGTGAAAAATGGAGTTGACGATGTGAAAACATAAATTGACAAACAAATCACCCTGATACCAAGGGGATATTGGCTTTATTAATATTAATATCGATCATCATCGCGCAAACACAACTCCTAGTAACATTTTCTATTTTTTCGGGATTTAAGGTTATTTTAAAGTCATCGAAATATATGGTATCCAAAGTCTCAAAAACGGTTTATGCGTCCGTTTCAATCGTACCCTTGGTCATATGGAAACTAATTGGATTCAACACAACAAATGAAGAAATTAAGATAATTAACATTGATGGACATGATAATAAACGTAAATAAATAACGATGTAATTATGTATACATGTCGAACAACGATATCGATATTTGGATGAATGACGCAAACTGATGAAAAGATACCCATATTTAGATTATTTCAATGAATATTAAAGGTGAACATTTTGTACAGAAATGCCAGAATTCCACATTGTCGACATTTTGAAAATAACTAATAACAGCAATTAGTTCGGTGCCGGCTTGCCGCTGAAAAATCGCCATCGATACATTTCAGTCATACCGTGCTGCGCTTCATCAGCGTCGGAAATGGTCTTGAGCATGGCGAAGAAGATTCCGGCACTACTTAAGATAACTGAGATAGCGGTGTGCGGTAAACCACAATAAATCAGCTGTCCCCCCCTTTTCCGCTTAGGAAACCTGACTGACATGCCTGAGTGATACCGACACCGTAGGGATTTATCTCGAGGAACAGTTATATAGAAGTGACAAAACAGAAAAGTATTGTTATAGATCAATTACTACACATCACTGACACTTTGATCGATTCAAACGCAATTGCATTAAAAAAATACGCTTTGAATTCGTCATTTACTTTTGTTTTTAAAGTAACGGATTTTCAACTTTTTAGTTCGACAAAAGGTCGTCTGCAATATTCCGCGCCGAATCAAGGAGGACCTTTTTGCATCGTTGAAAACTTTGATTTTCATCAGTCCCTGAATCAAAATGAATGTATTTCCATTCTATTAATGGTATATCGAGGTGAAATTCGTAGTGGTAGTTTGCTCCAGTTTATACTTAGTGTAACTCCATTACGAACCCCTCGGGTTCGCGAGGTTCTAATTGATTATAGGAGGCGGTAAGTCTCCGGAGTTTGCCAGTTACTTCGGAGCCACTTCTTTCCTCCTTCATATTGCTCGACGTCCCCTCCCTCCACTTTCTTTGCGTCATTTTCATCTTTTACTCATCGCAGACAATTAACGAAAGTTCAGGACTTGGGAGATTCACGAACTATTAACGATTATGAAATGTCGATAAAAGAGAAATTTAATTTGTTCGCGTTACTTCCGATTAATGGACTTATTGCACAATAAAACGGACTGCGATAGTGGCTGGAACTTGGCACGATTTATTCCTAATTAAAATATTTTTATTTGTTCCGCTTATTTGTTTACAATTCTTTTTTATACAATAAAAATACATAACAATACATTTCGCTGGAATTTATATTTATATCAATATTTCTCAACGTGTTTGTATATTTTATAATTGTTGTAATAATAAATAATAAGAATTCTATTAAGTTTAAGCAAAATATTGGACGATTACCGATTAAAGTAGTAAATTTTATAAAATAAGTTCTTAGAAATTCTAAAACCGACATATAAAGAACGCACGTACTAATTCCTATAGTAGCCACGAGATGTCACGAAGCGGGCACGACAGTAAAATCCAAAGCAAAATGAACAATTTATTAACAAAATTAATTCAAAAAAGAAATAGTGTAAGTCTAGAGACCGCCATGCTGTACGTCCATCACTGCGATTCGTTTCTCGAAAGTGGCAGAGATTTTCATCACTTATTGGTGTGAAAATGAAGCGGGTCACGTTTCTTACATTTTATTTATTTATTTATTTATTTTTTTAATGTTACTAGTAAATAGAAAATTCGAGGATGTCTAGAAAAGAAGGCCCCTGGACTATACGTAAATACGTATAATACGTAGGCCTTCTTCCCCGAGCATTTAACTGCATATGTCTTCCTATACAATTTTAAACTATCTAAACAATTTTTTTTTCATTCTAAGAACAATTTCTTTCTTTATCACCTTTAAATTGTTATGCATCACATTCGATATCGAAAGTGGTCAAAAAGCAATGTCCCCTGAACGTTCTGTTTGATGTAACGGCGTAATGATTTCTACGATGGCATCATCAATTGACAGCGAACATTTGAGGCTGCTGGGTCCGTGAGTACTAACAGTGCCAAAATTCCTCCTGCTTGGCTATTGGATAATATCAGGAGCGCGTTCATGCGCGAGATATCAATCCCCGTCGCGAGCATTTAATTAATTTTCAGCGGGGCAACAATATCGAAACCCGTAACCTGGTTCGCTTTCCCGCAAATGGCGGAATGAGCCGAATAAAGGACCGACACGCTTGGATAAACGTCGAATGGAATTAGCGATTCAACCCGAGCGATCGAGGAAAAATTGTGATTTGATATTTGCTATTTTGCCAGTAGTTTCGTACTATTGAAATTTATTTAAGTTTTTGGACGATTCAATTTCTCTCGCATACTGTTTCTATCATATTTTTTTTTGTTTTTTTTTCTAAAAAATTAGTACATATATTTTCATCAAGTAAAATTTTGCTAATTAATTACCTAAAAATTGTTCTGTAGGTCAAACAGTATTTCAGGTTCTAAATAGAGGTCGAATATTAGATTCCGATTTTTACGCGAACAAGAATCAACTGGACCAACTTTCCGGCCATGATTTCATTTTTAACCCATCATATAAAAATCGTCATTATATTTATTTGTTATATTACCCTGGTAGAACATTTAACGTAGCCATATCATAACCTATAAAAGCGCAGAAAGTAGTAGCATTGTATTAATTTTAAGCGTCTTACATAGTAGAGTTTGTTGTGATATAACACAATAAATGTTGGCAGTTGTTGTAAAATACCTGGTACATTGGACGTCCATTTTACGTCCATTTCTTGACCGCAGAAAAACTGATAAATAGGCGAATAATGGACGTCCATTTTTGGTCCATGGACTAATGGACGTCCAGTGATTTGGGTTTCTAACCATCCTAAACCCTAGAAAAGGTTCAGAAGAGCATTTTTCACATAAGGACACATAATAAAATTGAAAATTATTAGACATTTGCATAAAAAAGTACGAAGAACGTTCAAAACTTATTGATGTACGAATGTACGAATTATCAACAATAAATATCACAAAACCTTAATTTAAAAAAAAAATCATTTTCATTAAAAATTGAATTTTAATCAGTGTATAGTTAATTGAATGCGAATTATATATATATTTGTAATCGTAATTGGCTCGATGTTTCGAACTGAACAAAGCACTACATTCGATAATGGGCACAAAAGTTTCTGATTGCAGGAATACGTTTTGGTATGTACTTAATGCAAATAATTATAAAACGTGACCCCGTTATCGAGGCATGTACCGCTTGGAAAGCGTTTTATAATACCAGCGGAGTTTCCAACTGTCGTTCGTTCGAGCCGTCTAAAGCTGGAGCACAACATTACATTTGTTCATTATAAATGGGATCCGCGGTGCTTATTCAGCGTTTAAATGATCGCCTCTTCCTCGGAGGAAAAACCGAAAACAGTGCACGACGTCTCGTTAGCATTACTCTCCCTCGAGCAAGCTGGAACTGCGCTCGTCGACGATTGCCTTTGCCGTCGCGTCCATCCTCTTTCCGAGTTCCCCGATCCTGAAAGGGATCCCATTCTTTTCCGTGCAATCAATGACACGTGAAAACGTAAAACGACAGTCCTGCTTCGGGGGAATCCCTCGCCTCTCTCGACTCTTTGCGCGGGACAGCAAGGCTTCACACAATGCCTCGTTTGTCCCGGACTCGTGATGGAAAGTTGCGCTCGAATGTCCTGTTACTACTGCGCAGCGATACCGCGTTTGCAAACTTGTTTGCTTTCGTCACATGCTTCAAAAGCTCGCGCGATAAGCGTGAACAAAATTAAGTGCGGTCGTTTTGAATAAAAAAAAAAAATCTTTTTCTATGGTCGTCACACGCTTAGCGAAGGTGCATTGACGGCATATATATATATTGTGGCGAACGATTACTGTAACGTAATGTATATAATGATAAGAGAGAGAGTGAGAGAAAGCGAGATAGGCCTAAGAATAGAGAAGTTCGAAGAAGAAAAAAGCATCACTGTTTTACCGACCGTCAATGGTAACAAATAATAACCAGTGCGCTACTCTACCACCTGGTGGATATATTCCAAAAACTAATCAGTTCTAAAGTTAGGCCAGGGCATATCCAAAAACAGTTTATGAAAGCATTTCTGTTGATTCGTTCGTGAGTTACAGCGCGTACAAATTTAGCGTAACGCACGTATTACGTGCGTACGTACAGACTAACGGACAAACATTTTTTAATTGCATTTTTGGGTTCCTTATGGTCTGAAACGTGGACATTTGATGAAAAAATAGGGGGTAATTTTTTTTTGTCAGGGGCACCAAATTCAATACTTTTTCCGACCTACGGTGCGGGTCGAAGTAACAACGTTGTCTATAAACACTGAAATATAAAGTTTGTATTCACTACTACCAAGTTAAAAAAAAAAAAAAGACAGAAGAGAAAAACGCACGTATAAAAACTGTCGAGCGAGACGTTATAATGTCACTTGACCACTGCCGACTTTATTCCGAAAATGCCATCATTAAAATAAGCAAACCATAAATCAAAATTGCGAAAACTAGGTTGAATAATTACCGCGCAAACCAACAGATAGTAATAACGACACCCTGGAGGTAATAAACTGCAATTTACGAGCTTCTCCTCGCGCACTACTCTTTGCTTTCGTGCATAAAGCTTTACTATGAGATATAAATTATTGTTATCAACATTGTCATTATTTTGAAAAATTCACAGTCGCCATCGAAATACCGATAGTGGCCAACTATAGATTACGCGGTTTACAATCTCGCAGCGTGCGCGGATTGTTCGGAAAGAGTAAGTACCAGGGATATCGAGGCTGCGCTTCTGTAGATAATATACTAACCATTGCGAACTCGTTTTACTCTTCTTTTTAAAGACTTTTTACGTCTTTTTTATATTCACCGCAAGAAAACCCCGTTTAATGATAGTGAGGATGTAAAACTTGCCCGATTCCCTTGCAGGTTTCTTAACTTGTTGCTGCAATAAAAATGCTTAGGAGTCCATTGTTTTTATTTATATACTTCGGAAGTGTATCTCAGAATCAACTTGGCCGATCAGATATTCTACTTAATGCTTTCATGGTAATAAAAACATATATGTAACAATTTTCCATATACACGGTTTAATTTAATTATAGATTTAATCTTAAATATATAAATAAATATATATATATATTTATATGTATAGTTTATTTCGGTGAAATATATATGCGAGTAATATCCCAGCAAACGAAAAAGTATTGAAGGTTTAGATTTTGAATTGAAAAGGATATAGATAAGTATTAATTGGTATGTAAAATGAATCCATCTGAATCCTTCTTAATCGCATTTAATCAAATTTATGAACTTCCAATATTTTTTTCGTTTAAAATTAACATAAGGAATAGACCGAAGAATTGAAATAAAAGAAAGCATTATTTAGATTTATCAGAAATATGAAGTAAAAAAACAGTTAAAAATTATGCAAATTTATCAGAAATAATTAATTCAGAAAAATACAAAAGACCATGACGCTGGAGATAGCAGCTTATGTAGAGCTCAGAAAAGCAGCTAAAGCAGGGGAGAAACGGTTAGGGTGCCGCCAAAGGGGCACCTTATTAAAAAAAAAATTTTTTTTATTATTATTTTACGTACAGCGATTAAACTTATAATCGATGAGATTTATTTGTGAAAACAATGCAAACAATTATTTTTTGGCAATTATGTACAACAATTTGAAACTTTTATCGCCAGGAAAGGTGACTTTCCCAAATTTATACAAATATTGCATTCATCGTTAGAAACGAAATGAAATTACCATCGTGACAGACAGTCAGGCACGATCAATCCCTCTAACACGGTACATCAAGTGGGTTCCAAAGTAGAACAGTTACCGACCGAGCTTTTCAACAATAAAAGTATAAATAATGAATGATTGAAATTTTTTTTTTCAAAATGTGGACTCTGAAAGGGTGATTCTACATAACATATACAATTAAAAAAAAATTTTCAACAAAAATCATTCAAAATTAAATAAGAACTTTTGGAAACAATTTTTTTTAAGGCAGGTATGAAAAAATAATTGATTTCCAAAAAATTGTCACTGAATTTTTAATTATTTTTACTGGAATTTTGTTCAGGAACTATATATATATTACGTAATATCACCATTTAAAAGCCCACATTACAAAAATAAAGTTTCAATCATTTATAATTGACATTTTTCGTATTTCGAGGTTAGGTCTGTAACTGTTCTACTTTAGACCTCCCTTAAAATTGATCCAGTCTGTGTTTCTACTGGGGATTAGCTATAAATAATCCTTTATTTCGGTAAATTTGCAATGTTTATCGGATTATGCAAATAATTGTTAAATCGATTCTTAAAAGTTATGTTTGGTTCGAAAATTATTAAGATTATTTAGTTGGACAAGATTTACCTACTGAAAATCACAAGAATGTCGAACTTGTCTGAAAATTTACAATATGCAAATTTCTCAAATTTTCAATTTCCGTGCATAAATACGGATTTAATTATTAAAAACCTATATGCAAGTAAATGTATATACTAGTAAATAGTCCACAATCTATTTAACCAGAAAAAAATTGTTTGATACCCTTTAATATTTTTAATAATAATTTGAAGTCACAGATTTTCCGGGCGGAGTACATGCCCAATTTGGGCGAGTCACTTACCTAAATGTTTTTCTGGCGGAAGTTCAACCAAACATATATATTCGAATTATTGTAATGCAATTAAAAAATATACACTTCACTTCAATGCAAGGAAAGATGTATTGTCATATTCATAAATACAGATTGGAGATCAGAGAATCGGAGATATATCGACTTCTGATTGGTCAATTTTAAAAACCCGACGCCTGTTTTATTAGATATGAAATTTCGCGTATTTTGTTTATAATTACTGTGATGCATTTTCATTCACAAAAATCAGAGTATTTTGATTAGTTGTTTATAATTATTGCGACACAGTGCCTTTAAGAAATTTAGCAATATATATGATTTCCTAAGTTTAGGATTCGGTATAAATTTCCGCGTATTTAGAATATTCAATTAAAAGAACGTATTATTAAAAATTTGTTTATTATTCAATTGAACAAAAAATGAAGAACATGTACATGTAGTTTAGTGTTAACATTAGAAACAATATTCTACGATTATAGAGAGTATATAAATATTTTATTAACATTATTTTGTAATTATTAACATAGAAATTTAAGTGATATAGTTTGTAAAATAACTGATGAACAAACTACATGGTGATAATTAATGTAATTAAATATTTCCTCGTAAATTATCAGATATTTCATAATACAATAATGTATAGTATCGCATATTTAATAAATATTATTTTCATTTGTGACAACACGAAAAAACAGCGTTACATTTACTCAACAATATAAGCCGCTGTAATATTAAACTACAGTGCTTCATTAACGTAAGTAGAAATATTTCTGGAACGTACTTTGCAGCCAGTCCGATCTCTAAATAATAAAAATATTACGGCAGCCATAAAAGCATAAAGCAAGTACAAAACATTTAGTCAATCCTAGACTTAATTAAGTCAACTCAACTGAAATTCCACCAGGATTGATGTTTGCATGAAACGTTTTGTAAGATGAAAATGTCATAGTTAATTGTCATCAATAATATTTTACTTCGCCTGACGCAAGGCGGCGAAGTATTGAATTTACCAACAAAAATTTTTCCGATTTATTTTTTTTATTATCGTGAAAAAATTAAATCGGGTCGAAGGCAGGGGTTGAAGACATGAAACTCGAAATGTCCGACATGCTGTACGTACGTACGTACGGGGTCCAGGGGGCAGAGCCCCTTGGTGGGGTTGGCGGCCGGAGGCCGCAGGGGCGAAGCCCCTAGTTTTAAGGTTTGGAAATACATATAAAGGAACGATACTTAGTCCTTAATTTTTCTTCGAAAAAGTCTTCTTCGAATTTCGACTATTGTCATATTCATGACTAATATTTCAACTTATATAGAGATCAAACTGATCCGCGTAAATGTAAATTAGTCATATCTACTTAACAATTCCATGCATTTTCTGTCTTATTCTTTTCCTATTACATTCGCTGATAATTTGTTCATTCAGGTGTCGTAATCGAAAGAACGTTCTCGCCAGGCATTTTATTATTTCCTCTTCAATTTGTACATTTGTTTGCTACCAGTCTGCTTCGTGCAATGTTCGTAACTTTGTCAATGATTTTGTCTTCCTTACTTAATGAAGCTCCATGGAATTGGAAAAAATCGCTTTCAACGCTTTTACTCACATCCAATTATTTATTACTCGGGTACATCAAATTTCTTCTAGAGATAAAATTTATCTATTCCTCTGTTCCTGACATTTCTGATGTAGAAATTCCCAAGTCATTGTATTTATGTCGAAATCGGAAAGCGACATAACCAGCTACATACATCTACGACTCTTGAAGCCATTTCCTGATCGAAATTTTGGAGCAGTTCCATTTCCTCGCTTGCAGGATGTACGTCTAATACTATATACATAAAAAAGAAATAAATGTATGCAACATATGGAAGGAAATCAAAAATCCATTATTTTTCACATCTGCACAAATTTACAGTTTTTATTACATGCCCGTTATTACAAGGCGACATACAGGAAAGTCGCCAATTACTGTCGTGTAGCATGAGAAATGCGGCGTTCATTACATCTATACTTATGAATATTTTAGACGTGAAAAAAGAAAATTAACACGTTTGCTTGAAATATTGGAAAAGCACTGTCGGAGTTCAATTTGGAATACTTTTTTATTCAGCTTTATCTCGAGTTAGAAGTTAAGGGATTTCATCTATTCAATTTTTTTTAAGTTTATGAGAATCTGGCGTAACTCGAGATATGGTTATAAGATCATTTTTATACAAAATTGGAGGAGATATAACAATGATAAACTGTGCCAATTTCTTCTAATATAAAAAAAGAAACATAAATTGTCTCTGATTCTAAATATAATATACTTTAAGAATTTATTTGTTAATGTAAAATATTTATCATATTTAAAATCTTTTAAAGCGAAAAAGTCTGGGTTCACTTTAACATAAATATACATATATAATTTATATTAATTTTTTATAAAATATTATGGCATCATTACTGTCATTTGCAAATAACATCTTATTCACACTTTCATATCATATTATTTTATAATTTAAATCTCGTCAAAATGTTAAAAAGATCTATTTGACAATATAGATGTTATTCTCTTTGTATGTTCTATGTTCTTTCTATGTTCTTCGCTTTCAGACAGATTGAGAATGTTTAGTGAGAACGTACTGATATTAAGGGGGACTTTGCCTATGGAGTGCCATTTTTCAGGTGTTTACGTTTTATTTTTTTTTTAAAAGAAACGAGTAAAGATTTTTGAGTGCGGTTTTTTTCTTGCTTTTATTCATGATATACAGAACATTAAACAATTTTTTTTTCGAAAAAAAAACAAAATGGC
>JAPYZR010004442.1:0-15661 GCA_030522945.1 Trichopria nigra | reverse complement strand
CAAACTTTGAAAAAAAGTTTCAATCTTTTTTTATTTATATTTTTATTGTTGAAAAGCTCTGTCGGTAACTGTTCTACTTTAGAACCACCTTAAGGGGAGTAAAGTGTAGAACAGTTGGCGACCTGAACTCAAAACAGGGAAAGTATAAATAAAAAAATGTTTGAAACGCTTTATCAAAATTTGGGCTCTGGAGGGTGATTTTATATGATATGTGTAATACCTCAACAAAATTCCAGTGAAAATTATGTAAAATTGAGTGAAAACTTTTGGAAAAAAATTTACTTTTTCTTACCTGCCTCAAAAATAATTTATTTCCGAAAGTTCTCAATTTATTTTAAACGATTTTTAATAGAATTTTTTTAGGGATTGTATCCCTGTAAACGGAAACGTATTGAAAGTTAAAAATACGAATTCAAACGAATTAAAATGAATTCACTTAACGCGTACATGAATTCATTTCAATTCGTATTTTTAATTTTCAATACGTTTTCCTTTACTGGGATATGCTATATAAAATCACCCTTTCAAAGCCCGAATTGTGAGAAGAATGTCTCAATCATTTTATATTTATACTTTTATTGTTGCAATGCTCGGTCGGTAACTGTTTTACTTTATCTCTATTAAGGTGGTTCTATTACAATTACGTTAAATTTTGCATTTCAGTCAGCCATATTAGGTCCGCCATGTTGAATTTTACAATTTTGACTAGATTCGTGATCAGCCGGCCTCGAAAACCCACGAGTAACGATTTCCATTCAAATTAATTGAATTTTGAATTTTCGTCCGCTATTTTTTTTTTTTTTTTTTTTAAAAAATGTAGTACAGAAATTTAAATCGTACTAATTTGTTCGCGATTATTCTCTCATATAAGAAAATTGCAAGAAGATTAGTTATGTTTCATAATTTGTAATATATTTCTAAAAATTCACATTGTTACAAACTTTTGTATGAGAAATTAAAATTAAATTGTATGCAGTGTTCCTTGTATATCTTTTGTACACCTGTACGTAGAGTTGGTATATTATGCTAGCAACTTTTTTCGTATGTCAAATTTGTTAAAAATGATTTGTTAAATATTTATCCTTTAAATAATTAATGTAAACTCGACCTTAGTATAACATTAGAAAAACAAATATCATTTGCACCTCAAGAAATAACACTTAATATATATGTAAACTTCATTACAAGAGCTGTAATTCTGAGATTCGAAAACACTTCAAAATTCACATAGAAAATTGCTGTTTTTTTAACTGCAACTTTCTAGATTTGCACATGAAGTAGTTTTGTTACTTATATGCCGAAGACATTGCAGTTCCCTTTGTCATATCCAGGAGGTTCTCATTTTCCATAAAATGTTTTTTCTGTTACTTCACAATTACACATAATTCACATATTTAACACATATATAATACTTAAATGTATCTGATGTACTTGTCATGCATCTTGTGTATTTTTCATTTGTCACAAATTTTAATACTTTTCCTGTTTTCGTTATCCGTCAAGATTACTATCGATCCTTTGAGAGATTGAGAGTATCTTCAGAATGTTTCTTAGTAGTCATATCCAACATACCACTAAAGTCAGGGTTAGTATTTTGTACAGATAAGTCCTCTGTTGGTGGATAATTTGATATATCCATCGTCTCAACTTTTTTTCGTTCGTTACTAAAATCTTCTGCACTAGCATTTGCAATACGACTAACTTCTTGCGAAGGGGAAGACGAAGAAGATGATGAAGCTTTAAACTGATTATGAATCTGTTCTGCATAGTCTGTAGACACCCTGTCGTTCATATCATTTGTTTCAACACCTTTTCCTAATGGGCCAAACAGATTAGCAATATTTCTAACATATGCTGACTGCGAAGCAACTTTTGTAAAGTCATTTAGAGAAAAGGTAGATAATTTAGCAATGTCAGCTGGTGAGAAGTTGGTAAGTTTTGAAAAGTCAGGAAACTTGGCCATTTGTTGTGTTAAACAGTCGGTCAGTGGGTAATCAGATCTGCTTTTGCTAGGTTCGATAGTGGCACTTGGCGCTTTCGAAAAGTCTGTTGAAGAATAGTCATAGTCACATTTTGAGGATTTCAAAGATACCGTAAGTTCACCGGAGCGAAAAGATGGAATTGCATCTGCTACCGCAATAGTATGCGATTGCTGCTTTGATGCCAAATTAGATTCTTTGTGATGATTTATATCGCTAGAACTTTCAAGCTGGGTAGCAATGAATGATTTTGTTAATGGAACTGAGTTTTCTGACTTAAAGTTGACTGGAGCAAGGAAAACATTGCCGGCAGCATTGACAGACGCTGACTGTAACAATGGCTCAGGTACAACAGGAAATTTCATTATGAAGGAAGAATCTGAACCATCGTCATAACCAGGGCAAATCATTTCTCTAATTAACTCCCAGTAAGATCCATTAGATCGATTATTTCTTCCTGGTAGTTTGGACGCTAAAGAACTCTGAAAAAGAAATAGATATATTAGAAGAATGATTTATATCAATATATATTAAAATCTGTTTTTTACAAATATTTTTTTAAAACATCTAAGAGTGAAATAATTTTGTAATAAAGTTACTGGCTATGATGTCAAGTTTTTGATCTTCAGATCAGCTATTAATAATTTAAATCCCTTGATCGTAATTGATAGATGTGCAAAAATTATATAAGCCATCCATCCATCTAAAAATGTTCAAATTATATTTCTTAACATTTTTCGAGTTCTTAAATTCAAAATTGTAACAAAATTTTCAAAATTTATAACACTAAAAGAGTACAACCAAATCTGATAGTCCAATGGTTGAATCAGATAGTATCATTTCATGTTATTCTGATGTAAATTTTTGGTATTGTGAACTAAATTATCGACTAGATATTACAATACAGTTTTAAATTTTGAATGTTTTGTATATTACACTTGACCAGACTAGTTCGGTAAATGTATTTCTTCTGTGACTTACCCGCAGTCTTTCGAGATACGTAACACCTCCGTTGAATTTCGATGTAAAGTCGATGCCTCCTTCTAATTTATAATATTCTATGCATTTTTTCTGAAAATTCAGACATATTTAATATTGAAAATTTGTTACTTTTATTTTGTTAATTTATATAAAGTTGAGTGACTTACAATTTCTTCTAGAGCATCTTGCGATATGAATTGCTCCTGTGACAATGTGTAACTTAAAAGCATAGGTCTTGGATATTCATGTGGTTTATTTTCAGGAGGTGGCATAGACCAAAAAATGTTGAAGTTTGATTCATAACAATTAGCTTCAGTATTGTATGGAGCTGAAAATTATTAAATTGAAATTATGAACATAATTCGTACGCAGTACTAATCTGAAAAAGAAACCAAGCAGTAAAAATCATTAGAAATAAATGATGTAACTTACAACAAATTAAGCCAATACAGGGGGTGTACCCGTTGTCACTAGGACCTTTCATCTTGATTTGATAATCGAGTTGGGCATCAACATCTCGTAAAGAAGGAGAAGCGTGTGAACGAGGATGTGAATGATACCAACCAACCAAAGTCATTCGTTTCCATTCCATTGCTCGAGCAATTTCAGCTTCTACAGCGGCTGCTGCAGATTTGTCTTTGCCAGCGTATCGGCATGGATATGCACCAAGTATGGAAAGATCTGCAATAAGTATACGTTACCCACATAAGTATTATATAAAAAATGTTATTGCAATTTTAATTTAAGTATTTCTTTCTTACTGTGAGCATTAATATCCCAATGACCACCTAAATATCCGCAAACTTCTTTATCAGTTAAATGACAATGAAGATCAACAAGCAAAGCTGCTGTTGCAGAAATCGTGACAAGAAATGGTTGAATCTTTCCTAATGTACTAAATGACGTTAATTCCACCATTGTACTCATATCCCTATAATTAAAAAGTAAATAAAATAGCATTTAAAAATATAAATATTTATATTGTAGGTCATACGACATTTTTACATACATAGCAAGACTCCGAATTCCGAGATTTGCATGCTTTACTGGCACACGTACAATCGTAAGTGTAGAATTGGGTTGATACGATTTATCCTGATGCTCTTCTGGCATATCTGTACTAACATCCATCGCTTCCTTCTCCATTCTTGTTTGGTGTATGTTTTAATTTTACGTAACGTACATTCCAAATCTGTTATCATGAAACAATAATATAAAATTATTAATGTAACATTTACGTTTTTATTTTTTTATGTAACATATTTTTTTATGTAACATATACGTTTATATAAGTTAATTATAATTTTTTCAATATCATTTTAGTCTTTGACGTTAAATTCCAAGTCTATGTTTACATATCTACAAAAATGATATGGTAAAAGAATAAATGAAATAAACCTTATAAAAACATCTAAATTATGTATTTGTCTCATGCATTCTTAACCGACAGATTCGGGATCAAATATTATAAACAATGATTTTTCGACAATGCTAAAAAATGACAGAAGGACGACGCTGCGCGCGACGACAATGCGGTGCATTGAGCAAAACCTAACCTCAATTAATTATGACATCACACAATCAAACAAATTTTCATCGTTTTTGCGCCATCTGTAGATGATGCGCACGCATAAAGATTCGAGCGCTAAAAAGTTTGTTCGAAATTCAAATTACATTCAATTTCTAATGAATTCAACCACAATTTGCTCATTTCCTTGCATTCGAAGTTTTTGGATAATTTGGAGCTGCAGCTTTATATATTTTGAGGTTCGAAAGGGATTGTACCGGTCAACAGGTAAATAATATACGACTCTAAAAAAGTAAGTTACTGGAATAAATTAAGAAAAATATATGTGTATAAATATACCATTATGATATGTACTTTTCATTTAGGGTTGAAATTGAAGAACCGACATTGAAAATAATCAACGACTGCATCGAACGGTTATAGGGTGAAAAACGTTTTTTGAACATATATTATATGTTTTTCGAAATATACTTTATTATTTTCGATGCAATGCTTTTTACTTCACGATTATAATTTAATTTATATTATAACAGATCTTTGAAGAAATATAATTGATTTATTTTTCACAAATTTTAAATTTTACTTCTGGAAAAAAAGTAAATTTTTCATATATATATATATAATTTTTTCAACGATTTTTTATACGAGAAAAATTAATTACACTGTATAAAATCTGCTAATAAATTCATATTGGTTTTTCTTGTATTTTAGGTTAAACATTTGTCATAAAATCATTTATCAGTAATAATTTGTACTTTAATATATTTTTTTACAAAACTGAGACTGATACATTTTCACATCTTACAGATGTTTTACTCTGTAGAATTATTGAAATTGCGTAAGAAGGGCAGGATACCTAGATGCTGGTTAGCAGCAACATTGAACAAATCGTTATTTAAGAAATATGTGAAAAAACACGAAGTGGAACAAACCGATATCATTTTGGCATGGTATATTCATCGAATATACGATTTTAAATATAAAGTTTCTATAATTGTTGAATGCATAAAATTATTGAAAATAAAATATAAAAATTATAGACGCATAAATTATTAACCATATAATTTTTTAATTCCAGTCAAGACACCATTGAAATGATGCAGAGTGAAGATCCTTCTAAAAAAATCAGTTTATATTTGTCCGCTCAACTATCGTATGGAGTTCTTATTGTGTACAAGTATCAAGTTGATACTCTCTACAGTAAAACATTTAAAAATGATTGTTATATAGTTTTTGTAATTCTTATATTGTTCTCATTACTGACTTTTTTAATAGGAGAATGCACAAATCTTCTTCAGGAAACCATATTTGGAAGTGATCATTCATCATCTGGTGGATCGAAAGCTCAAAAGACTGGTAAAAAACCAAAGTATGTTGATGAACATTTTTAAAACAAAATTTATGTTTCTATGCTTTGTCTTTATTTGCAATTATTTTCCACAAGCAGAGATTCAAAGTCTAAGAACAAAGAACTGTTTAAAGAGCCTGCGGTACCTGATATTGTTATACCAGATATTAACATAGATTTAGAAAAAGTATTAAATGTTTCCGGCGTTCAAGACAAAAATCTCTTACCAGAAATAGATAATTACCAAGTGGTATTTGAAGTTTTATTTCTTTATAAATGTTTTTAAATTGTTACTTTTTCTCAATTCTGATATGTTTTTGTGAATGTAGCCAATTAACTTCGAAACACCTACATTTGGGGCACTGACTACTGATGAAGTATTAATGTTCATGGCAGACACTGACATTAGGTAATGTATATTTTAATCTTCTATCACATATTTCTTAAATAACTCTCTTATAATTTGTGTATTGTTATAATTTAAGCTGTATAATTATTATTAACTACATACAGTTTATTTACATGAAATATATTTTAATACTTGTTTTACTATGAAAAAATAGCACCGTAAGACATAGAGAACCTGCAACAATGGAATCTGTACATTTGAGTATTGATCATTTAGCTGGTGAGTATGACTTAACTAATATTTTCAGTTTTATTGTATTTGTAGTAAAATTTTTTGTTGTTCCTGCATTTAGAAGTAATTAGTTATTAATTAAAGGATATTTGAACATGAGTGTATTACAAAAGATGTAATCGCATATTAGTGAAATTAATCACCATATTTATATAAACATTTTAGCTTATAAAACTATTCCTCAACCTGAAATGATAGAACAGTCAATAGCACAAGCGATTCCACAAGAATTATTTCCAGAAACACCTACTAAAAGAAAGTCTCGAAAGTCAGACGCAGAAACACCTTCCAAAAGGCAACGAGTCAGTAAATTCAAAAACATAATTTTTTAAGTATTTGTTTTTTAGAGTTTTTCCTCTAATTTTAAAAATATTATCAATTTCTTAGCTGGAAACACGTTTAATTGAACTTCCAGAAGTATCAGTTGAAATGACGTACACTTCTGCTGCAATTACAAAATATCGACAAGATATTTCCAGAGTACCAAAGTTTGGAGAAATATCCCCTTCAAGCTCTTCTTTGCCTTTGGAACGAGCAAATCTGCCAGTATGGGCAAAGCATACAGTAAATCAAGCTACTGAAATGTCCATTACACCTTTACCGGTAATAGAACCCAGGTTTCATGCAGTCGAATCAGAAATTTTACCTGAACATCCAGCAAGAGAATCAGGAATTGCACCACAGTTTCATCCGACAGAAGCAGAATCTGTACCGCAGTTTCATCCGACAGAAGCAGAGTCTGTACCGCAGTTTCATATACCAGAATCAGAGCCTGTTGCAGCAATGCCAGAATGTGATACAGGAGTAGGAATATCGAAAGATATTTTAATTCCAATGGAAATAGATATGGAAGAAGAACTTCCTTTAACAATAAAGGAAAAAAGGAAAAATAAAGGAAAGTCTCGAAGAAAAATAGCTGACCGTTTCACTGAATTGGATCATAAAGTCATGAAGAGTAGAATACAAAACATTGAAATTGATACAGTAGTATGTCGAAAGCATTATTTACAAATTCCTATATTATATTGGTTAACAAAAACTCTGTTAATATACGTTGCTCTGTTTCATTATTTTATTATTAAAGAGTAATAAATTACGTAAAATTTCTCTGGTTGATTCGCTGCTTTAAATTTATAATTTTGTTATAGACTGCTGCTGCAAGAAGGGTAAATTTATATTCATTACTTCCTCCAGTTGAAGAATATTTTACAGTTCCTTCCACGTGTAAATTAAGAAAATATTTCGTTAATGGACGAAGAAAGTGGGCAATGTGCTTAATAGATGAAGTTAATTTTGAACATCTTTTCGAAAATCCACTTGTAAAAGAGAATGATGAGTTGAGAGAATTTTTGGATTCTATCAATGATGATAGTAAGTACTTTCTACTTTTAATATTATAAGTGCTTCATTTTGATATTTCATACTTAATAAAAAATATACTTAGTATTAAATTAAATATTTTGTTACTGGCTTAATTGTATTTTATGATGTATTTCAGCCCATGATCCCATTAGAGATGTTGACTCACGAACAACAAAATCATCAAAAATGTCTTCTGTTGGGTTTCGTGGTAAATCAAGTGCAACATCGGACCATACTAGTAAATCAGAAACAACATCCGACCATGCTGTTCCGATCGAGGATGTATCGAAAATACCTTCAAGATCACCACCTAGAAATGAAATCACTGATGAACTGCCGTCACCACCACGACCTATGATTCTGTTTGAGGAACCGAGTTATGAACCTTTAGATACATTAGAAGAAAATAAAAAACCTCTTACTTCTGAACAATCAATAAAAGATCAAAAGGAAAAATTATCAAAAAAACAAAATGTAGCATCAATATTAAAAATGTCACAAGTTGAAGAGGAAGAGCCTGAAGAATCTCCTGACTATATAGCTAATATTCCTCTGGCTCGTAAAACATCTCCGTTAAATAAAATTCCTCTTGTTCCTGAGACACTTCCATTAATTGAAACAGACGAGTGTAATAGGTATACAAAATTTTTATGAATATTGTAAGGATAATCAATTTGTGTCACAAGTGATTAGAATTATGAAAAATTATTTTTATTATTTTATTATATTTTTATTTACCTACAATTCACTACCATTTTTTTCAATTAAATGACACATTATGCCTATATGTTTTTTAGAATTAATTTTTTGAAACAATTATACAGACATATTTTTCCATTTTTGCAGACGCGAAGAATCTCCTGAAGAGCAATATATATTTACAAAACATGATTTTCTGGCTGAAATTGCAGGATACTTTCATCGATATAAAAGAGATTTAACCTTAAGGGAAATATTACCCAATTCGCAATATAAACGTGCAGAAGTCACCCATTGTTTGAATCTCTCCATTGGTGAGTGAAACGAAAATTTAGTATTTATTTCTTGATTAAATAATAACATATAAAAATTGCTTGATGTGTTTACGCTTAATATCATAGCACTTCACGTGGATGAAAAGTTGGAAATATATCAAGACAACCCCCAAGACACTGATATTCATTTACGACAATATCGTGCAACGAAAAATGACTAATCTAGATTTAATGATTTAGTAAGGTTTAAGTAAATGAAATACCATATGAATAAGTAAGCTTGATTCAATCAAATTTAAAAATGTTTTTACTTACTGTTTTATAGTTGGAAAAGTTTTGAAGTGGTTTTATTCAATATTTTTTAACATTGTTCGAATGTATTTTTGCACATATTGTTTTACTAAAAGGAATACTTCTTTTGAAATGAAAAGAATTAACTTATGTAATAAGTATTCGAATGCTAAAAACAAATTAGTTATGCCTATATTGCATATAAATTTGTAGTTTATTTTTAACATGTAATTCTCACAAAATTTTGTGTTACTGTAACTAATTTCAATTACTGAACTGAATCAACTTAATGTAAATATTTGTTTTTATGATTAATTATATTACTTTTATTCTTATGTGCTTTTACCAAAGTATAATATTCATATTTTAAGAAATTAATTGAACATGATATTAGAATGTATGCCAACAAATTTGTATGAATTTATTAATTGTACATTGTCCAAATTATGATTAATTAAACCTAATTGATCGTATATCTACAGTTCTATTATTCTGTATTAATTACCTCTCAATTACGATATCGCTTTTGTCATGACATGATGAGATTCAGTGTTTTTATCCTTGGAAACAATATCTAGGAAACAGATATAAAGAAAATGTTGTTTCAAACGTTCATTATAAATTTTTTATAAATTGAGAGATTAGACAACCAAATTCTTAATTAAATCAAGCATCGTTAAATATATTAAATAAGTCTTATGATCTATCACGTGTATTCATCCATTGAACCAATTTATTTTATGTAATTTGTAATATTTGTGATGCTACTTGAGGTAAAAGATTCATTCAGAATCTTGCATGTTACTAAAAGTAATTTAAAAGTACATGAAGTGTTTTACTTGCATATATTATTATTTATTTGTTGTTGCGGAAGTATCATCATTTGCAATGTACCATTGTAAAAACTAGATTCGCAGTATCTGAAGAATTGATCACTATTCAGATTACGAAACGAATATCAATTGGAATAAGGACCATTAATTATTGCTTAGCCCTTATTTCAGTTATATAAGCAAATATCTGTGAAACTAAATGATTGTATTCTCTTGCAGTACCTCTGTAAATTATATATATAGAGCTTATAAGTGTGGATCATTCACTGCATATTTGAGCTTTACCAGTTTTGCATTGCATGAACCGCATCCAAATCGCTTCATACATAATTTGGCAAGGATTTCTTATGGAATTTTTCTTTATAGAACATTCATGTTTATATTGGATACTTTTTTCTTTATATTCTTTCTTCAGCCAGCTTACTGTCATTTTTTTAACATTGTCCAACAATTGTACTAATTCATTTTCATTACATTCTATCGCACGAAGATACACAACCTTTTTAATTATTCCATATTTAACTATTTCTCGTTTTGATGCTTTTGATTTATGCACTTTGTTAATCATTTTGAATTGTTAATTTGTTACGATGTTTCGTAAACATGTTTACAATGTTTACATATCTGTAACTAGTGTGTACGGTGTGTATACTATAAATAAAGGACTGTTTACATGAAACGCCGTCCATCTTTGTACCAACTTTCCGACAATAAACGTTGGTTTGTCTCGCAATATACGTACATAAGTTGGTAGACAGAAAAGCACTAGATTTTAGGAATTTCGAATTTTTAAAATGCCTCCGAATAAAACTGATTTCTGCGATTCTTGAAGAAGCTCAGAGGCGTTCAAATTCATATCGCAATCAAAATACTTAAATGGTACTCTTAAAAATTTCAGTATATGGAAACTGTTGATGATAAAAAAAATGTCGATAGAAAGTGTAACTATAGAAAAGTTATTACAATTTCGATCGGTTTGGACCGGTTGGAGGGAGTATTATATAGGTTCAAGGGTATATACAGTAAAAAAAGGTTTGGGAAGTTTACATATGCATATATATACCACGTATTTATTAATCTGTATATATGTATTTATCAACAAATTTGAATTATTATAAATTTTATTATTATTAAACGACGTAATATTGGAAAAATGCAATCTTTTCAAATTGAAAGAGACACGCGCGCAGGAGCGCATGTATATGTGTCACTGCGTGAATTCTTCGCATGAAAATTATTATCTGTGGCTGCAACTAAGTTTTCAGACATAAAAAAATCGTGTCGAAATCAATGATTAATAAATATTATTATGTCTTATCGACGAATACGTTGAACTGGATGTGACCTACTGTGTTAGAAATAATAAGATGATGGATTGTATTTTCCCGTGAAACGTTTTTTGTCTACCTGTTATTATCCTTCTCGCTACCATATTTGTTTCGAATGAATCGTTTAATAAATATAAATATTCAACGAAACAATTTACCTTTTCATTATTTATTCAAAAACGGTTCAAAAAAAGATAATCGTAACAATAAACGAGAACGAATTTTTACTATATCTAATTTAATTTGTATATTGTAAAAAAAAAATGTATAAATAGGTTTTTTCATCAAATGTTCATGTTTCGCACGACAATAAACCTAAAAATGCAACAAAAATGTCTGTCCGTTATTGTTGGTGTAGCTCACGAACAAAAATAGATATAAAAAAAATTCACGTGGATTGTAGTTGTATAGTATATATAGGCTCAACTTAGATCTGATTAGTTTTTGGAATTTTTCAATTTAACAACGAAAAAATCGACTTATAGCTCAAAATTCGCGGAAAAATACCAAATCTAAAGGTTATCGGTTTTTTGTTACAATGACCAATTAAAAGTCGAGATATATATATGCATAATCTTCAATAATATGCTAAAATTCAAAAAATCGTATCCTCCTTCGTAGGAAGAAAATAATGAACAAGTATTCAAAATACTCGAAATTGTATACCATATAAAACAGTCATCTATTTTTTAAAATTGACCAATAAAAAGTTAAGATATCTCCGGTTCTCTGAACTCCAATTTGGTACGTTATATATGGTACGTTATTTGGGTAATATATATATATATATATATATATATATTGTTTTACTACTAATTTTTTGTTTGTTTTATCAACTCTGATTGATAATATATACATATTTCCTTGCATCAAAGTGAAGTGTAAATATATTTCTTACTTCCATTGGATTTAATCTTAAATTTCCTATTCGTAATTTATATCTTTTCAACTCGATCTTTCTATCGCCAACTTTGCATATCTTTCTAACTCTGTCATCGCCGACTTTTTATATATTTTTAAAAATTTATCTCTTATTATATCTCCAAAGTTCTATATATAAGCCATCAATATAGTAATGAATTATGATTAACTATTGAGTATTATTTGTTTACACATAGTAAATTCGGACATGTTCTCGCAACCTTTCCGTATGGGTCATATATGCTAGCCCATTCATATATATACGTACATTTTCTCATGACGAAATATACGCATGCATTCTGAGAATTACAGTAAAATCGCACCAGTACATGATAATTTTGTAAATCCCAGGGGGTCAATTCTCGAAATCGGTGATAATTATCGCATATGATAAATATTAGCCAATCACAAACCAATATTCTTAATAAATTGTATAAAAAATAAATATTCCAAATCCGAATGAAACAGATGTAAGAAAAAAACATAATTAGAATTGTTATCATTGTTTTATTCGATGTGTCCAAAATTTATCTGCATATTACGTTTCCTTTCAAACTACGCATTCGATTATATTAAATCGTATTGACATGACGAAAATTTCAAATTAATTTAATTTATTTATTAATATACTCTGTAATTGAAACTTAATAATAAATATACTATTATACTTTTAATCATTTTAATAGTTCATATTTATAAATTAGACCCGTAACCACGAACATGTTTTAAAAATATACATAAATATACTAAATGATAAATATAAAAAATGTATGAATATGTTACAAATACAATATGAAAATATCTTTCTTTTCTGTATCTACTTCTAATTATTATTAGTCATTATTAATTGCAATTAAACACCGATCTGGTAAAGTTGGTTTCGAATATAATACGAACCTGAGATTTTCATGATTAATAACTGTAGGACTATAGTGATGTTTTTTCTTTTTGTTCAAAGTCTGAACCAACGTTCGCTTTCGGTTTCTTTCACTATGACAAATCACGACAAGTTTTTATCGATCGATATAATTGAAGATGCGTTCCTGCTTAGAAACTAAGCAATTATTCAATTATTTTAAATTCTAAACTAGTGAAAACATGTTGTTGAAAAGATTCTATCATAAAAAGAATTTTACAACAACATTTTCTCTCGGTGAATTCTCTTCAAACTCCAGGAAAATGTTTTTACAAATTGTTCAAAATTGTTACTCTGATGCCTGAACCTGAACTTAAAATACATGGAAATTTAAAATGGCGGATCAAAAGCTGGCTGACTAAACAAAAAAAAAAAGAAACATAATTTTTATTTCATGAAAAAGGTTAGTCAATAGTTTTTGGGATTGCTGATTATAATTCCGATGTCAAATTTTAAAAATTCTTAAATAAACAAGACGGATAAAAAAAATGTTATAGACAAATAATTTTTTACAATTTTTTGTGAACATAATCTTATTTTATGCTAACGTTAAAGATGGCGTCGGCGATTTTTTCATATCTTAAAAAAAAAAAATTCAACAGACTTTTGAAATTAAATTCAATATGATAGATCAGAAATTCTTTCATTACATATCCCCCATTTCGAATTTTTAAAACCTACTGACTTCGGAACAATCATCAGCGAGCCAAAAATATTAACGATCTTTGCGGGACACAAGTTCGCGGGCTGACCTTTTCATGAGTTGACAAAAAAAAAAATTCCAGGATTGCAAATATTAGGCATGAAAGTGCAGCAAAACGACCTCTTTGAGGACGAAGAAGAGATACGATGATGGAATAACTGATTAGATGAACCGATTTCAATAAATGACGGCGCAAAAGAAAGGAGATTTAATTTACGGGGATAAAGCAGTTTTTTTTAGCTCAACTTCTTCGTTGATTGAGAGTTCCCATCAGATAGCAAAAGATGCAGAAATATGTAGAAATAACGAACATCATATGTGCAGCATATATGACCATCATTTCAGCACATTTCCTGCATATTGGTCAATTTTGCTAATAGGGCTGGAGCCGCCATTTTTCATTATTTTCATTTGAAAAAAAATCTGAATTACTCTTCATTTGTGTAAAAGACACCTAACATTTTCTCCGAATGTACGTTAGGTCGAAATTCATCCCTGAAATTTTGGATTTTTGGTGCTTCTGAACGGTAACCTTTATTCCTCTCTATTGTTAATTAGTTAGAGGTTATTAGACTTAGGTCTAATTACCGAGTTTTTAGGGATCGTGCATCTAAAACGTTGTTTTAAATGATCATGGAACTTTGAATTGGTATAGTGCAAACAACATTTTTCCTGTAGTTTGAAACAAATCAACCGAGAGCTTATTTTCGTTCGACGTGCGCGAGGTCCTTTATTGGACTTTTTTCTTTTATTTTGCATGTATAAAATTGAATTCAAACATATTTCATATTTAATGCATATACGAATTTAAATATACTTACAGTAAATTTCCAAAAATTACATAAAATTATATAATAAAGGATGGAACCAACCCTATATCATTTCCCGCACTGAGTTTTTGCTACCCCGCATTACGCATGTAAATAGCCTTAATAAGAAAAATTAATGAAAAAAATTGCAAATCATTTCGCGTGTATCATTTCCGTGTCATCTTCGCAAACCCAACTATGATTATAACAAAAAAGAACCGCCTGACTATAGATTTAATTATATTATGCACTAACTCCGGTTAGTGCCTGTCAACGCTGTAGTTTTTTGTCTTTAATTTTTTTCTTTTTTTTTTTAAGTGGTGCATACAGTTACTGCTTTCGCGTCATTTCGTCTGACGAACATCAATCTTCAACCTTTGGGCATTACGGAGCGTTTTTGTTTTGATCATTTTTTTTCGAAGTTATGACGCCAGGACCGTGTGCATCAGACGAAGATATACGTCTGCATATGCAACAACTCGCAGATTTCTCAGAATAGGTAAAAACTAAACGCGTAATTAATAACGCGCCGATAAATTGTCTGAGAAGTATACAATTTCATTAAGTTAAAAAGGAAAGAAAAGTTACTTTTCTTGTAACTAATATTGTGATAAGTTTTAAATTATATATAGCGACAACATTAAAGGAAGCAAGCCGAGATTTTACGTTAAATATGTATTCGAACATGCTGGAGATGATCTTATTACGTGACTTATTCATGTCACTCGTGTGTCGAATAAAATCACGAGTACATGGATGAAATTAATGAAAATAATGATTCATCATGCCACGATCTTTATTTAAATTGATGAAAAACATTAAATTTATCAACTGAGCACCGATTTAGAAACAACGTCAACCTTCATTTGTATATGCAGAAAACATTCTAGCCTCGATTTTATAATTACATATCAGTAATCTAAAAACAATATGAATTTATAAGATCATGATTCAACCCTGGTAGAAATTATGTCCATTTTTCTTAGATAATAATTAATTATTAGGCAAATATATTGGTTAAAAATTGTATATATCAAAAATATCCACG
>JAPYZR010004441.1:0-12283 GCA_030522945.1 Trichopria nigra | reverse complement strand
ATAACAAACTTTCGAGTCAAATCGTAGTTAAAATTACATTAATAAATGGAACAAACAATAGAGCCATTAAATTTGCGACCGTTCGCGTTCAATGTTGATAATACTATGATCATTTCATTTAAAAATCTTGATTTAATTATAGTGACTGTATAATTAATTAGTATACTATAAAACAAAAATATTAATTTTTGTGCTGTATATAGTGTTATTTCAAAAAAAAATCAAGATATTTTTAAGTTAATACTGTATTATTACAATGTAAATATTCAATAACAACTCACCCATTTCCGGCATATATAGATAGAACATCGTTGTTTTGAAAACTCACCTACAATTAAAGAAATGTTAAGATAATTACTGAATTTTTAAATCACTGCGCACGCGCATACTCACATACGCAAACATATATATGGATTCAAAATATATTTAAATTTATATAAAATTGTTCTAGGAATAGTCCTTTATAAAATTACTTTTTTATCGAGGCTGCATGCAAATATGTTCCCAGCAATTGTACGTCGTAAAATAATATATATATACATATATATATATTCATATAAAATTCAATTCTTTTTTATTTGTCGAGTATATGACGCTAGTGCAAATATTCGACAGAGAATTTGCTGAAACGATTCACGTACGAATCAGTTCACATGGTAGTATATAGTCAGAGGTTCTCTCCGAAACTCGTCAGCAATTTTTATAAGGTACAAAATCTTACTAATCTTTTTAGATACTATACATAAATAATACGCGTCCTTTACAGCGGACTGACGAAAAACTGTAATTATATCCTTCTGATTTTTGACTGATTTGTAGTTTGTAGCAGAATTCTTCAGATTTTAATAGTTTCTTTTCTTTTAAATTATATTTCAAGTCCGACAGGAAAAAATCAATATTACGTTATTATTGTTGTATGGGAAGTATTATTATATGTTCGGGGAAAGTAATGAATTTTGATTTCTTACATTTTTCTGCTGAAAGCTGGTAGATTATTGACAAGATCTATTTATGTTCTCAAAAATGAATGTTTTGATTCAATAGAGGGATATCTTTCACTGCGTTGAACAAAAAACCAGATGTTATTGCTTTGAACGTACTCGCGCAATCATTCTATTGAAGACATGCAGACAAATAAAAAGAATGTCGGTAAACTACTTTGCGAGACATATATATACACACGAATACAATATCTTACACATTCAGACTTTTTTATCCGGTAAAGAATAAATAATATCAAAAGTAAACGTTACAATCATGTTTGGTCATTTTTCAGTGGCACAGATTATTTTCGAAAAACTACATGTTCTCAGAAAAAAAAAAAGATACCAAATGAAAATGAAGAAGCTGTCTGGGGAGAACCACGTAGGTGATAAGACGTAAGAAGGTAAGGCTGAAGCGAAAGGAAGATTGATCTCGATGAAGTGAAATAGCGAAGGGACAGATAGAAAAGAGGCGGCTTTTATGCTCCTCCAAGTCGACCCACGTGGTCCCTATATATATATATGTATATATATGTAAGATTACACTACTACAGGTAAGGGCTAGGGTGTGGTGGGGTTGAACCATAGTTATACGATGAAATGTGGAAGCCCCGGTATACGTGACCCGTACGGTAGATCGTGGAGTGCTGCCTCCTGCCTATTAAGTACATATATAAGTCGACGTAAAGCCACCACGCGGATAGGGACTAAAATAAGGCCGAGAGCATTTTAAAAGTTTTTCCCTGTGACGTGAAACGTACTCGAACTGCCATCGATTAAATAACATCTGTTATTTGCATTACAATTCGCCGATCGAGATTCGGTGCATGAAAACTACTTTTTTTCCCAAGCGGAATGACTCGGAACCTGCAACTTTTTACGCCCATTGTGCGAAAAAAGTTCGCGGCAACTGAAACTTGCGCAAGGATGTTTCTATTTAAACGACGTAAAGGAACATGGAAAACGAAAAGCGGACTTTTGAACCAGTAAATTGCAAACAATTTATCACCGTAATAGCCGGTAAGCTACCGTTTAAATCATTCGCTTTACATTTTTTCACCTAAGTTGTTTAGCTGAATACATTCGTGCATTTAAGTTTGCCTTAATGTGCAATTTTTTTTCTATGAAATTGACACGAACAATGTTCCATGCCACTGTAGATATTATGAAAACATCAGAAAATTAATCTTATTACTTTATAATTTTCACGAGACGATGAAGAAATAAGAAACAACAATTGCTTCCTACTTCCACAATCATTCTTCCTTACTTACATGTATTTCAGCATTATTCTAGCAGATCTTTCATTTTCTTATGCTAAACGTGCAAAATAACTGTAGAAAGATTATATTAATTGTGAAAGAATGAATGTCGATTTCCAGACCTCGCATTTCCCATCTTTTGATTGATCAGTAGAATTTGTCTCTTTTGTTTCCAGCTAGTCTTATTCTTAATAATCTACATTATGTTTCTCCAATATATGCTAAATCGCACTGATTGCATTTTATCTTGTGTAAACTAAATCCACTTTGATAATTAATATCTATTTTTTCTTTTTGTGGGGTAATTCCTCGACGATTGTGAACAAGTTTTGTACTATTCTAATACTGTGTTGTTTTATAATACGTTTTACGTTTTCAGTACTTTTTCGAAATGTTTTCTGCTTAAGGTTTTTTTTCGAGGGTATTATACATTTTCATGACATCCATTATTTCTCAACATTGTTTTGATTAACTTAAAATTTTTGTTCCTGTTTTTAATTTTCCATTTTTACGTTTAATAAAAATTAAGTCTAGAAAGCTTACTCTGTCATTGTTTTCATTTTCTATGCTCGACATAATAATCAAGAAAAAATATAAATTTTATTAATTATCGTCGCGATTTATCGCAAAAGTCGCAAAATATATTAGGGTCAGTCACTAAATAAAAATAAAATAAAATTGTTGAAAAAAATCAAGAAAATTTTTTAAGTTGACAGGTTGTCGATATATCAATTATATCTTGGATTCTGTCTTGATAAGTAAAATCATATTCGGAGTCATAAATCCTGAAACTTTTATAAATGCGCATTTCACTTTCGACCTTTGCGTAAATATGTTGCCTTAAAGCATCTAAATATAGTTTATCCTACAATAGGTTGAAACTACGGCGCCACTTGACGTACTCCATCCACCAGACGTCGACGAAAGCATCTTTGACTTTCCTGCCTCTTTGAAAAGGGTCTCATCGATCGACTTGAACATTTATATTAATTTTTGAGTAATAATAATTTATGGATCGAGACGGCTTTGGAATTTTGAGAAAACGATCTTTATGATAATAGTCATTGTATTCTGAAGTCTCAACTTTATCCGTCAGTTCATTCCTCGACTCTCATCGCAGATATCAGCGTTTGACTTATAAGTCCTATGAATTTTTGACAATTATTGAACTTAATCTGTCAATCGTCCGATAACTGACACCGCAACATTGTTTACTCCGCGAGTTCGATAATACTTAATATTTGATTAATTTTGTGTATTTATCTGTCACTGTTTCTATGCCAACTAAATTATTCATTCCCACTTTGCGATAGATGTAGTCGTACTTTGGAAGTCGCAAGACATTGGCGACAAGAAAATCCGCTAGATTTCACGAATAACCTGAATCTATCGCGTTCATTCGTCAAATCGACAGCTTGGCTTCAGAGCCGCAAAATCCAAAGACTTCCAAGTTAGGCGGATTCACGCCTCGAGTAACTGGAAAAACGACGAACCTGAAGAATGGAAAGCGTATAAAGCAAATACGAATCGTTTATCGTTGGCCATTCTATATTTGCTAGACGTATATAGTTCAACTTGGATATGTGGGTAATTCATAAAACCGCTCGAGTTTGTATTCTAAAATTGAGATGAGTTCAACATTCAGTAGTTTTATTCTTTCATCATTATTTATGATCGATTCCTTTAAATTCCTCCAACCGATAAAAGCTGTCATATTAAAGATTCCAATTTGTCTAATGTATGACGAATTAGCAATGACGAGATATAAAAATGCCATTAAAAACCTTCAATATGTCCTCCACTCCCTAAGGAATAAAGCGATTTCAGTTTTATGATAATAATGCAATGATTGGAACACCAAATAAAAACTTTGCAGCGAATTGATTCAACTTTGTAAAACAATTAAAAAATGTTGAAATCATTTTAAAAAGCCATCAACCGTTAAGTAAATAATACGATCCGATTCGAAGGTCTCGAGGCGACGAAAAAGTTTGGACCCTGCAAAATTCATAGGCTGACTTGTTGACAGGGCCGAAGTTGAAGCTGTTTAAAATCAGTTTGTAATCGTATAACTTACGCTCTTTACATTCGATCTGTGTAAATTATTCATGGCTTTGAAGTGACGGAAGCAATACCCCGGGTGAACACGCACGCAGACACGAGCGGAGGATCAACACATATAAATTCAAGAGAATTAAGTCGACATCCAGACATCGACTCTCAACTACCTTAAGGCTAGTTCGCCTTCCAAATCGTACTAGCGTCTGCTTGAGGCAGACTGACAAAAGAGAGATAGCCTATATGTAGGAAACTTGCATAAGTAGCTCGTTGATCGTCGCGTCAGAAACCAAAATCGAAGCGAATGTAGGACAAAGCGGCAGACGCCATATCTATATACGCTGCTCATCAGTGGAAATCATAAAAGGCCCGTCGGCTGTAGATAGAATAGGGGATGATAAAAGAACGAACAGCCGGGAATTCGGGAAGACGGTTAGAACAAGCAAATAGAACCCCGGGGAGAGGGCTTGGAATATGGAGAGGCTTACCCTTCTCAAAACCCGGCATGATTTTCAGGCTCGAAGAGAATTTCACTGGAAAAGCGAAGTCTGAGAGTTTTCGCGTGAAAGAGCTCCAGAAGATAGAACCTCGGGACTGAGAAAGTTTTAGAACAGAATACGAAGTATGCATAAAAACAAAGAGACAAATACCCAAGTATTTCCATCTATGCGCGATAGTCACGAACGCACATTCGAGTTTCAGTACGGATTGTCAAGATTTTCACAGAGCAATTCCGCTCAATGCTTCATATTAGTCTATCGCGGTGCAAGGATTAATTTCAGAATTATACTGACGTTCACATACAGCTATATATATGTATTTGATATAACTATATGCTATAAGCGTTTGATGTGCCCGTGTGTATTTAAGCATAAACGTATATACACATCCATGCGTTGATGAAATGAAAAATTTCATAAGAGAAATAACGCCCCTTATTTTAACGACTTAGATATTTTTAATGATGTTGAAGTTGGAAACGATTTGAGTTCAAGTATAAATCGTTAAAAAATGTATTATTTGATTATATCCACTCAGAAAATGATCGAAAACATTTTTTGTTCTGTATTCCTTATGCACAATAAGGACACAAAATCGAGTAAAAAGAGATATTTGATGTAACGCGTGTCAAATAATGGTACGTCTCATCACTGGCCACTTCCGTGAAGGAGGAAACTTTATTTTCTTATACCCTTATTTGATTAGATACCAGATGCACCGCGGGAAAGGTGACATATAACGTTTCAAACTTCAGCAACATTGTTTTTACGCAAAATGCTAATTATTACTGAAATGATTTAGATGAAATCAATAATTTATCGAATTCGATGATGAAAACTACAACCAACTATTAAACTGAATTAAATCACAATGATATCAACAAGTAGTAGAACTTTACTATCACTAACTAATAGTTTTTTCTACTAGGCCCATCACCTACACCGAAAAAAAGTGTCGTAAGAGAAACCATATTATGACCGTACCAGCTATATAGAAATTGTGCAGACTAGGAGCATGGATGTGTCAACTATACACATGGTAAATAATATTTTTTTTTTCATGTTTTTATAATTAGTAATCCGTGAAACTCTTTTAAAAACATTTCTGATTGTTTGCCTAATATCACTACTTTATTGACAATTTATACATTGGAAAACTATTGAAACCTATTAACAATGATTTGAATTATCTATTTCGAAAATATTGAGTAGCGATTCAGCACAATAGAAATCCCATCGAAAAACTATTTTCAAAAACTAATCAATAATAATGAATTTTCCGAAAATGTGGTAAAACGTATAAAAAAAGCTACTGAAATAATAATACGTATATTAATCACTATAATTACTCTCTTTTTATAAGCTGTAAACTATTTGCGATCTTTTGATTCTTATTTAATATGCCATTAAGGGTATACTGAATGTTCAACTAAAAATGTTGATACACTTTACTTTACGTCTTATAAAGTGCAAAGTAAAAAAGTTTTAGTTTATATACCTTATATAAAATCTTAATATTCTATATAATAATTAATTATATAAGAGATGATATTGCGTCGACTTATATACATAGTTCTTGATTGAGTATTGATTTTAATACGGTCGTCATTAGGAGTTCGTCGCGGTGTTGAAAAAGTAAATACTCGGATATCATTCATATTTACGTTAAAACTACCCTGAGAGTAAAGATCAAAGGTTACAAAATTCATTAAAAAGCGTATTTTTCATTCTGTGTTTTTAATGAAAGTCTTTAGCAACAGTTTATTACATTTTACTCTGTTTTTTTGGCATATGTAAACGAGAGTATATTTCTACGATATTAAATGTTTTCAATTCAGTTTTATAGATTCAGCAAAATATCAAATATATTTATTATTTGATAAACGAATAGGTTAAACTTCATTAATTATTGCAATTGGATTCGGCTATTAATACAGATACGAACTTTAAGTAAATATAACTTGGTATTTTCTGATCAAATTAATTATATTCGTTGAATTAATACATAATACCTCAAGTCAAGAAGTGGAATACTTGTGATAGTAGGGAAACAATGATTAAATTACTCGAACTTGTGTAGGGAATTCATGGAAATACTAATAAATTATGAAATAATTTGATTCGAATAAACTCGGAAAACTTTTCATTTTTCCAGCAAAATGTAATTATGACAAGAGTTATGATGGAAAACGGTGAATAATGTAACTTTGCAACAATTTTCTTATTACCGTCAGTGATAACAACGATACATTACTTCGATACTCTAAAACAATAAAATTTCGATGTAACATTATCATCTAATGGAAGTAAAAATAATAATATTTTGATTGAATTTTATAAGTTATTTCCGGAATGATCAATTTGTCACCGGAAAACGAAATCACTAAAATTCCTTTTTTTTATGTTTCCCGTGAAGTCAAATGATAATATGCATTGTCAGGAGGCCGCATGTTTTAAAACACAATCCCTTTTATAATACTACTCTAACTTTCCGACTGCCTCGGACGTTTTCCTCAAAACGACATAAGTCGTAAAGACTTTAAACGTGTCTGTCTTCCTTTCGTGTCGTGCACATATTTCGAATGCCAAGATTATTGGATGTGTATGTGTGTGTGTATTTGTTATTTGTGTATTTTTTCTCGAAATTTTCAATATTTTTCTTGTAAACTTTTCATGCATAAAAAAAGTAAGATCGAATTATAATTCTAGGTCTGATTATAATTTTGTTTATCAATAGGAATTCCCAATGATGCTTTTGTAACTATTTCACTACATTTAGATGTTAAAATCTACTTTTAACTAAAAATTTTTGTCCGTGAAGATCTTCCAAGTTTCTAACTTAAATTTTATCAGGGTTAGTGCTCATTTCGAAGGTTTCGATTTTTAAATTGTAAAATATTTAAAGATGGAATAACTTATTTTATTTATTACTTAATTATTTTATCACTGTAATAAGTAATAAGATATAGTAAGCATTGATATAGATTCGCTAATTTGTGAGCACATATACAAACGCCAATCAAATTCATGCTCCGACTACAAATGAGAGGCCACTAATTGGGTTCACGGACACGTCAGCGGTAGCACATGGATGCATATATATATATATATACGTAAGAAATATTCGCAATTATACTACAAATATACATGAACATTGTACATTTGATTTCAAACCATCACTTTAAACAATATAATATAATTCTTCTTTCTTTAAAAATGAATTTTTAAAATGGTTCAGAATCATCCCAGGTTTTTCGAACCCAAGATAGTGTAATTGTATATTCTGTTCCTCCAATGAATGTTTTATTCCTTTAACAAGAGATCCACAGATGTTCGGAACTGCGACAATTCCAATAGTCTACGTGCCATTACTTATCAACGGAAATTTTCAATTATCAATTTTATATAAAGTATATAAATGAAATATTTCTTTGTCGTTTTGTATACATATGTCAGTTATCTAAATATACATGTTTCGAACAATGAAAGCCAGTGATAGTTCAAATTTCACATTATAATTCATATATATTTTATAAGCGCCGTAACATTTAAATAGTAAGCATGTATGTTTATAGTACATTATATCCCGAGGGTTTTTATCATTTAGACGTCGCAAACGGAACCGGACGAAACCATACGATAGCGTTCTCCTGTACGCAAAATCCCCCTAAGACTTTGTATCGCATGTCAGGTTTTCAACTGCAAACAAAAGAAATCACACGGCGACTCCGCGTCTTTAAAGTGAAGACAGGAGAGTCGCATTTCTTCCCGCGGGTCGATTCGGCCTAATGGTGCCGCGCTACTGTTGCAAGTAATCAATTTCCGATGACCTCTTATCCTTATAACGCGCAAGTCACATCGAAACCGACGCAGTATTACGATTAATTTTCTTTAATTATAAAGTATTCTGTAAGTTAAATGTCTCCATTACAATTATTATTATCTCTATTGCAAAAAACGTGTATTCTGTTCGGAGAGGATTTTTCCCAATGATGGTCACTGATGGTTGAATGATCCCCTACAATTAGTGCGCCAGCAACGCCCTCTTCAGTGGAGACTCCTGAATTTGAGATAGACGAGTGGGAACTTCAATTTTTAATTACTACAATATTTCAATATTGCTAATTGATTGTTGGGTGCAGGAAATGTGCAGTCAGTTGAGTTTGTTTCATGATGAACATTCCCGATCGTTGAAAAAATCCCGATCAATAAAAAAAAAAAAAAAAAAGAAAGAGTCTAACAATCACAATAAGTATCAGACGTCGTACTTTATATTCGCTAAAAGAGTTTTGGTAAAAATTACAAAAAATTATGGTCGGTGTCCGGACACACGGTTTAGTACATCATTGTACGCTGCTTTTGTCTGGGTGTTTTGGTATCAATCTGTGAATAAGTGTGATGCAAAATATTAAGGTATTCTTCAATCAATTCGTATTCGGAATTCTTCATAGACGTTCGATTCCTTTCAGCCTTATATCCACTCTCTTTGATTCCTGTTTCTCTTTCCGCATTAAAAATCATACCAGCCAATATTATGTGTATATATCAGCGACTCGATTACATTCTACAGAAACGACTCGAGAATAAGTCGCTTTTGCCCCGTAACAAATCTTGTTAGCGTACGCCTGGAAGAGAGGAAAACCAGCAAATGCATTTTTTACTTCGGCTCTAACTGCGTTACAAAAAATGCCCATTTAGGATCGATGTTTACGTTACAGACTAGAATGCTCTGACTGAAATTGATCGAATTACGGCAGTAAGGATACTTAATTGCAGAAGACCTCGTCAGTTTCTTCAGAAGACCGCGGAGGGTAAAGTATTGGACAATCTCAAAACCAGATTATTTTTAAAACGAAATCTTTCATTCTATTCGAGTCGTCTGGTGTGACCTCAATTGACGCGACACGAAAGCTTATTATTGTTATAACCGAATTATTGTGTAGAATCGCAATCCAGATGATTTATACGTAATCGAAAACCAATATTAACGTCGAAAGTTCTGTGATGCGATCGTTGGTTCGTTTAGAAGCGGGCACTTTGCAAGCGAGCGAGACAGCATCAATTTCCCTCTAATGGCGACATGAGAACGTAACAAGGTTGGAACGTCGGAGAGTGTCGTGTCCCGAAAAGCGGTCGTACTTGCGCTCAGTAACGAACTTACGACATTGTGTGTCAGCGAGCTTAATAACGTAACGAGAGAATCGACGCTGATGCGGCGACTTTCATAGCGACTGGGCTTTTCTTAGGAGCAAACATATCCATTTCAATTTTACCGGTAAGTGGCCTTCATCACTGGCTTTCATTATAAAGAGAATACCCTACACTGTTATGGAGCATATTTTCAGCTTAGCTGTTTTCGAGCATCCCACTGCAGTGATTGCAAGAACGATTATGGCACCATATCAGGCGCGTGAAAGTATACCCAAAGTCCCCTCTGATGAAATGAAGAAAAATATTTCGAACCCGTGATAAAGGCTGAAGGAGCAGAAACCTTTCCACCCTCTAGGGGTTATAATTTTGTTGTTATCTTATTTTTGATGATAATTTCATATGTGACTTGTATGTGATAACGTCATTAAATGTATCAATAACACTTTTATACCTCCCTGACGTGATCTCGTGACATGATGATTATCACGCTGGATTCTTTCTGCATTTCCAACTTCCATTACCTTATATTTGGCCTAACTTATTTATATTCTTTCATGGTTTTTGGTTTGATATAAATGAAATGAGACGCTTTAATATTTTGTTGGATGAAAATTGGATTAAAAAAATATCATTCTCGCAAAATGGATGTACCGTGATCTCGTATATCTCGTCAACCCTCCTGATTTGGTGCATGAAACTTATCTCGCTCGGTTTTGAATATTTAAAAGCCGCTGAGATTCGGAATCGGTGCTTCTTTTTTTTTACCGTTGTACAGTGACGTACCCGGAGTCGTTATTTATGGCAAAATGCATTACGTGGATGTTTCGCGGGTAACATTGCTCGGGAGAATTGTGCCGAAAAGAGCGAGTGAGTTCTTCGGGATAGAGCGAGTCGGAAAGGCACTGGGAAGACTTAGTTATCCCAGCTGGATTGGCGGAATGGGATTCTCTAGTTTCAAACCGCCCACTCGTTGGGTGAGTCGCGACCCCGCTCTTCTTTCAGTTTCACCTCTCCGCATCCCCCAGACGCACATATCTTTTTATGTTACGGCCGCCGGTATCTTCGGTAAAGCGGCGCTCAACTTAAAACCCGACGATACCCGTTTCCCGTGCGGAAACTGGAAGTCGTTTCGGGGTATTTTTCAAAAACGCACATTTTAAAGTTCAAACTTCAACCGAAATGGAATTCACGGCTATTATACTATATACATATACATGCGCGCGGCGACAACGTCGGCTGTAGAATAAGCACTTATATGCGCCATGATTTTTATAAGGCGGAAATATTCGAATGGCATAAAATAAAAATGCACTGGGATATGGGTCAATCTGAATTTTCAATTTATCGGATGGTTCATGGGGCGCTTGGGTACTGAAAGTTTCACGGGTAGTTTCGTGGCGGAATATAAGTGTTAATACTGATACGAATTCACCATTCATTTTAAATTTTTATATATGATAGAATGATTATCTTAGATTTGTCGTTCGGTCGAAAATATTATTAATTGTGAATATTATTGTCGATGAGCCGAACTAAATATGTATATTTTGGAATGCTCCTTCGGGTAGAAAGATCAATTGCTTCACATACAGAGTTCTTCCCATAAAGCAATCCTTTACATATAGAAAGATATCTAGCTTTTTGGGGAAGGATGGTAAATCGTAACGTTTCATCTCGGTCCCACTACTACAAAATCATCAGTAAGGCTTGATGTAGTGGGACCTGCCTTATACGCTATGGACATTACTAAGAAAGTCGTCACTAAGAAAAAAGATAATGTAATCATTATGATTCTTAGGGAAGGTGGTCGTGGTCACGTATTGACTTTTGCCCCTAACTTTCAGATCTTCTAAAATGCAATATGTTTGCTGAGCATTAAAAAATCATTGGATCAAAGGTTTTAAAAAAGGTAGTCATGGTCAGACAAGGTTGTGTCACGGTAGGTCCACTGCAGAAAATCGATGTGATATGCAAGAAAATGATTGAAAATGTTTAGATGAAATTACATGAAATGAATCATCAATGAATTAATAACGTTCACTGTTAAAAATTTCTTTCGGAAGCTTCCGTAAATGTGACCGAAGTTTTATACGGTTATACTGTTTCAGAATTTTATGAAACATAAACAGAAACATTTATAGGCATAATTATTAATAAATGATTCTTGACCGTATTTTGTATATAATAAAGTTCAAAATTGAAAGCGTAACGGTCACTGTACTTATTGTTTTAAACAATAATATCAATATATGTTGTAAGTATATAAAATTTTCGGCCTAGGTCAAGGCCCTTTACATATAGGCATGTTGTGTTTTGCGGTAACAATGAC
>JAPYZR010004440.1:0-15805 GCA_030522945.1 Trichopria nigra | reverse complement strand
TTCTACATATCCGTGTACATACAGTGCGTGTTCTTCCTCCCGCAGCTTGGGTTGTGCGCTCGATATATCAACGACGAAATGCCACGATTCGCTGGAAGCACCGCGACAACATTGGCTGCACGGAGCCTCGAAAATCCATCCTAAATAAAGGGACTTGTGTAATAAGGTTAGTTTCCCTGGGTGTCCGGACGGTGGCCAAGGTAGTCCCCCTCTTGATTATAAAATCTGACGGTAAACAATCGTCGAACCGTAAAAGGCCCCCGGGCGGGGCGGGACAGAGTGATCGCGGGGGGACTCCGACCTGGAGCCCTCCTTGCTATATATGTTCTACGGAAGCTTCTCGTCCTGAAACATGGCGAAATTATAACCAGTGTGTATATATACGGAGGAAGTAGAAAGTCGGTGTTTGTTATAATATACCAGAGTGGAAGGGCTTCGAGTATATACCGTATGTGACGGAACGAAATGTGTATACGTATGTTGCGGAGAGCTCGCGGAGCGTTCCGCGTAAATCTATATATGTGTATGTACATGGCGTGAATTTACCATCGGGATTCGTGTCAATGCTGCACCGAGAGGTTTCACTCTGTCTATCTATGTTGTTTTTTTTTTTTGTTAAAGACGGCCTATACTCCTTTATTGTTTCTTCTCTCGTACGAACCCCGGGGGCCACCACCGTGGATTATTCGATTAGAATGGAAAGTGATGTTTTCGTTGGATTCCGGGAAAAATGGGTCCGGTTCGACGGACAGGGCGACGATGTTTTGGTTCGATTTTCGAGCGAAAACTTTTTTGTTTTATTCATAAAGAAAAACCACATTATTAGATCCTAAACAAAAGAATTTTACATATTACAAAACTTGATCGTCATAATTGTAAACGTCTTGGAGTGCGGCCGGTTCTTAAACCTGGAATTCCATGGCGCGAAACATTTTGCAATCCTTATGGTTCCTCGGATTATACGTTCGAGTTAAATTTAAAAAAAATAAACTCATCTCGTATGAAATTCGAAGCTCCGTATTATTAGATTCGGTTATAGAGACCGTTTAAAAACGGAGCCGAGAATTTAGGGTCAAGGTTCTCGCAAAAGGGTCTCTCTCGGTTTTAAAGTGGGCGACCAATAAGGTCTCGGGAATTCCCAAAGTGATGAAATCATACCCAGGTTCGTTAAACGGTGAAAAGTTCGCGGCAATTGACCGTTGAGCGCTATATTTAAGGCTCTTAACGTCCATCGGAAAAAGACGAGCTTTTAAGTGTCGTTTGACAGTTGATTCGAGACAAAAGTCGCGGAAATGTAAGCGTTAAAAATAACCGGGCCTCTACGAGCTTTCGATATTAAAAGATGGCCCTCTAATGGTTTTTCGATGAATTCTCCACGCGATTGGAATCAGAACACGGGGCGTTTCTGCACTATAGGATCGTGAAAAATATTACACCACCAACTAAATATCAATATTACTATTCGAATGTAAAATGACTTCCAGTGAATCCAGTATTGTAAAAGTACAATTTTCCTAGTAATATTTATATCTTACTATATACATGTAGGATCTTTGTCTTTGTTTTTTTTTGTCCCAGACAGAGTTTTGATAAATGGAATTGTTAATTTCTATACACGTGATTGTACCGGGAGTTGATGATATACGTAAGTCTGAGGTGGTTGGATATATATCAACAAGAAGTCAAGATAAAAGCGTGACAGAGAAAGTTTATTATTTTTGTAGAAAACTATACACGTCATTAAACCAAGTGACATGCTCAATGTTTAAACTCTGTAAAACTTGCATTTTTTTATACGTGTATAGTTTTATATTGATGTTAGATCAATTTAAATCCACTTGAATCCATTTTAATTCGTTATTTGGCCTTTCAATGCATTTCCGATTACTGGACGATGATGTAAGTCATGTAAGTTTACACTTTTGGTGTACAATTTACAATTCTGTAGGGACACTTTTCTATCCTCAGAGTAAGACTTTTTTTTTGAAATGTACTTTGGCAAAAAGTTTTACGCAGAAAGTTTTTGACAGGGCGGCCGATGACTATTTATAACGATTGTTCCGTATCCATCAGGTACGCTTTTCCTTCGTGGAGTTTTCCGTCGAATTCCCCGAAAGAAAAATGATGACCAAAATTAGCTCGATAAAATCAACCGAGTGTTTACGAAGGTCGATGTAGGATTTTTGAGTTTATATTTACGGTCAGTAGCTTTCCTCAGGCACGAGGAAGTCTCTTTAAAGTACCTTGGTGTGTTTATTGTTTTGGATTGTATTTTCGTAACGAGGAATTTTTTCTAAGTGTGAAAAATAATCGATTATTATTGTATTTCGTAAAGCATCGGAATAAAAACAAGAAGAGACTAAATCGATTCAATTTATAACTATCGATAATTTATATAAATTTTTTTCATAATCATATTTTATTTTGTTTTAGAGTGTCCATGTGTAGCTGGTGTACACTGCCGGCCAAAAGTTTGGAAACAATTCGGTTCTAATTTGAAAATGTGTATTTTACTAGGAGTTTTGCCCCGAAACAAAAATTTGTTTGACTTGTAATGATACAGAATCAAACCTCCGCAGGTAAAAAATTGCCTGTTACAAGTAACGTGAACGATAAAATCTGTTTGTTTTGATGATATCGACGAAATTTGAGTTTATACTTGATGAGCAATTTATTATGTTACTCGCGCTTTGTTTACTTTTTCGGCGTTAGATGTTTGTTTACATTATCGTGGCTTGCGAGAGTTGTCTTCTTATCAGTCTTGAATTTGTTTTCACTCAGTCGAGTTGAGAACACGTCAAACATTTTTATTTTTGAAGAATTTGTAAAAGTTTATTTTTGTTGTAACCGTGATATCTGAATACATTGTAAAAATTCTTATTGTTTCATTATGTTTCAAATAAATAAATAAAGAGATTCACGACAACTCTTGTTTACATCGGTAATATATATATATTTTCAAAGGCGTTTCCAAACTTTTGGCCGGCAGTGTAATTGACAGCTTCGTCTAATTTCGTCATTTGGGAGTTTGATGCACGTTCTAAAGTCTACATTGTACGTTCAAGAATATCAAAAAGAATCAACATCAGTTAATTGTCAATTGTCACCCTTAATTGTAACAGTCAAATTAACTGACAATTAATATCCTAGTCATTAGACCATACCGGAATACCTTACAGATACAATGTTTTTAAGCATTGTTGACATTTTTAGAAAGAGATTAAACTGGCACCATGCAAATTAAGTTTACGGTAATTTATGATTAATGTAAATGTCTCAGTAGCCGAATGCTTAAGAAATGGATCGTACCAATACTCCAACTAACGGAATAAAACGAGTATAGCCCATTAAAGATAATTGATTTTAAATTATTTTATTGGATTCCAAGTATAATTCAAAATTTGCTTAAGAATTGTTAAAAACCCATTTTGTTCGAGCACTGGGACATTTCCGTTAATGGCATCACACTTATAAAGTTTTATTATCTTTGTCACACTTCGTTTTTATACAAGTGTATGCTTGGGTAGTATTGCAAGTGATTACTTGGTGGGAGATCGATATCTAAACAGGAATTTATAGGTCATAATATTATTCTTCTTTTAGATTATTATTATTATTGTTGTAGGCATAATGGAAATATGCCGCTTTTCGTAAAGCATGCAATCAGTCATGTTCTTTTGAAGATAGTGGACTGGTATCTGCATGCCAGTCATAATATGATGGTTTCTTAACATATCGAAGAAATTAAGAAGTAAAAATATTTTCAATCGATCAACATAATGGATGATACAGAAAGCACATACAATTCGCCCAGTTATAACAATAAACTACAATAAAATTTTGTTTAATTTTGTTATTGATCAAATAATAAAATTATTAAAAAAAAAAAAATGTAATCCGTCCTAAATTAGAAAACGAATTCATTGTAGACCTTACTATATTTGTCTTGGTTTCTGTCAGTCAAATCATAGGATATAACGGTGTAAATGAACATTCTTGAAAACGGTATCCTGCTAATTTTTCTTCGTTCGAATTTCGAAAAACCTTTTGATGGCAGTACTCTGCATGTAGCTTCTGAAATACTTTTCAAAGGCTTGTGTTTCTTTCTTTCCCCTCGAATATCCGTACTTCGAAGCTAGTTTTTTTGTCCCCACTATGCGGCCTGCAGATGTCTTTGTATATCAGCGGGGACTACTACATTTCAGTTTTCACGCCCGCGCATCTGGAGAAATTCGGGCGAATATTAACGTGGACGATATTAAAATCTACATCGCGGTTGTCGTTAAATGTAATCGAAGGGTGCGCCCAGGGGTCTTCTTTGCGCAGAATTCTGAGGGGTATAGTCCCTTAGAATTCTTCCTTCCGGCGAGGGTTATCTACGGGACGGGTTTCGTTTTATTTTCCGTTATGCCTTCCCCGCCTTGTCTTTCTTTTAAAACGAGGTGGTTTCGTCTAGGGACGACCGATTTAATCTTTCGATCGCACGAAACTCGTAAGTGGCTTTTATCTCAACAACTTTTAACTAAAAGAATCTGATATAATAGTAATACCGCGCGGTGAAAAAGATTAATCTCTTTAGCAAATAACAGTTGCATTAGAATCACAAAGAACGTTTATTAGAAAAGCTTTGTTCTAAAAACGTTGAATAGATGTAAAAGGGAATTGAAGAAATTCTTTTTTTGTAACGTGGAATGATAATTCTATGACTTTAATTCTAATTGTTTCGTGCAAACTTAGTTTTATCTTTATAGCAAATTCTACGTTAGGTACTGTATTTATCTTTTACGTGTGCATGTACAGTTTTATTCTCTACGTAGTTATTAAGGTTTCGGTAGACTTCTGCACTTTTATTCTCATAACGAAAACGTTAACGTTATTTTTCTCGATTTAATTTTCCTTTAAAATATATGCATTTTTATAATTCGACTTATTTCGTATTCAATTTGTATTTTTCAATGCAGATGTTTATATTCTATTAAATTAAGAAATTCGATAAGTCGTCAATCTATTATTTTGTGAATTTTACTGTTCTTTTTTTTTTAGATGCTCAAGAAGCCTCCTATTTTCCACACTTGAAAACTCGATAAAAGACTATAGCAATATGTGTATTTTGTTTAAATTTAAAATAGTTACTCAGATATCTTAGGCGATTGTCCTGTGTACGAATAAAACAATGATGCGAACTTGTATATACAGACTAATAAATAACGCCATAAATTGTGAAGAGAAGTTAAACGGAAGACCGTAATGAAGACATTTATTGATGTAACGATTTTTATTGTCATGAGTAATTTACGGTGTACCGAAAAGTGTATTTCACATTTCAAAAGATCTATTAAATTTCCTAAAAATTCAGTTTTAAGGCCAGCAATTTTTAAATCGACGACATTTTCGTAAAATATGTCGTTGCGTTTACTTACGAAAAAAAAAGTGAGAAAGATAAGACAAATCTGTTACAATCTCGTACGTCCTGCATCGCATTTCACTTCTCCCGTCACTCTTCCTTTTTTTTCTTCGCCGCTCTTCTCCATATGGCTTAGGAGCATTAAAGCAGAACATATTATGGGAAAATTACTCGATAACTATCCTCTGCTTTTTATTTTCTTCCGCAGTTCAATTCTTCCCGCTTATCCTTTTGTATTATTTTTGCGCTTCGCACGATTTAATGTGTAATGATCTTATACCGCGTAGTTTCCGAGAATTAACAGGTAACTTGCATCCACGGCGCGTTATTAACTTGTAATGTCGAAAACATTTTCCGTTCGTTTCGTTGAGTAAGTGCTGATCATTTTTTTCCTGCTTTTTATAGTTTTTTCGTATTCTAAATCTGTAGTGAATATTATTTACCGAAAATATCCAGGTAAACTGTTAGAAATTACGTTTTTAATTATTTTGGTATATACTTTTCACTCTCAACTATACGAAGATATATTATCATATTTTTAATGTTGAAGGTACAATACAGAAATATAATCGTATTATTGCCTTTATCAAAAGTACGGAGAGTGTACATAAGGTCTAACTGAATGAAACACGTATAATTCATTCGTCTAAGTCAGCATCAAGTGACATTGACGTAGCTCCGTTTTAAAAAGTACCGTAGGCTAACCGCGTAAAAAATTAATGTCCCTACTCCTTATACGCGACGTTTATTTCCGTGCATGTCTGTCTCTATCGTTAATCGGTAAACTTTAAAAATCGAAATAATCTTTTTGTATATTTGTTGTACACTGAAAATATTATATACGAAAAAAAAAACTTTATTCATTTTAACTAGTATTATTTAAATGGTTGCAGGTGATTTACAAATAGAGAAATGATTCGTCGGGTGGTCGAAAAGATGGCGTCGAAAGCGGACAACTCCTCGTCGATGGAGAATCCCAACGACTGTAAGTAAATTGTTTAGATAATATTTTTAAATGTTTTTTTTTAATTGTTTATTAGTAAATAATACTTAAACCAGATGAGATATTATATTAAAAAAGAAAAATGTATATTTTATTAAGAAGAACTTTAAAATAAAACTTTAGCCGCAGTGGCATGATGAATTTAACAGAAATATGAAAGTCACTTTAGAATTAATTGACGCGAGTGTACGTAGTGGTAATTTGGTATAATCGCGCCAGTCGCTGAGCAGTAATCTGTCACTGATAAGTAATTCGTTCTCTAGCAGGCAGTATGGACAAGGAGATAATAACATCCCTCGAGGGAATCAACGGTACGAGCCAGCAGCAGCATCAGCAGCGAGTACCGCCGACATATACGTATAGCACTAGTTTGGAACAAAACAGTCGATGTCGCGACGGAGAGCACGATCGAGGATTGGAAAATTCGCTTAGAAATCAGGCAACCGAGGACCAACTTGGCCCACTGCCCATCAACTGGGAGAAAGCGTACACCGATACCGGGGAGGCTTACTTCATCGAGTACGTAATTATTAAACGAAAGAAAAAAAAAAATTTTTTTTTAGTATCTCTAGCTATTAAATCATACGGGAATAATGAACTTTTAATTACAATAATTGAAAATGTTTCAATACATTGAACATTAGTTCGCAAAAGCATTTTAGATGACGACAAAAAAGCGTTGAAAACAAATTATTTTTGAATAGTCACAATACTGGAACATCGCACTGGCTGGATCCTCGACTTTCGAAATTTCAAAAACGATCCTTGGAAGAATGTCTCGACGACGAACTGCCGTACGGCTGGGAGAAAATCGACGACACCTTGTACGGGACGTATTTTATCGATCACGTAAATCGGAGAACCCAATACGAGAATCCGGTGTTGCAGGCAAAGCGTGCTCAACAAAACACGTCCGAACGCAAAAGTCCGAACTTCACTAGGAACCCGGACAAACTAAAGGGTCAACGAATACGAACGACGCTCGTCAAAAGTTCCAGGGGATTGGGTTTTACTATCGTTGGAGGTGACGACTCGGTGCAGGAGTTTCTGCAGATTAAAAGCGTCGTACCGAACGGGCCGGCTTGGCACGATGGAAAACTATTGACTGGTAATTGATAGGCAATTCCTCACGAGACTCATCATAGAAATTTAAGTATTTTAATAACAGTTTCTCGAAACGACTTTTCTCTTTGTAGGAGATGTGCTGGTCTACGTCAACGACACTTGCGTATTGGGTTTCACCCACAATGAGATGGTGAACGTTTTTAAATCCATCAGCAGTGGCGAAACGGTCAATTTAGAAGTCTGCCGTGGTTATCCACTGCCGTTCGATCCCAACGACCCGAACACCGAGGTTGTAACGACGATCGCCGTTAACGCACCAGGTATGAACGGTTTATCAGAATATTTTTTCATGTAAAATTAAAATCAATAATTTTAAGTTAAATGAAACATAATTATTTCATGTAATAAAGAATGTACCATTTTTCAAAAGCAGACGTGACGACGTTTCTGAAGTATAATAAAATATAATAGTTTATTACAAAGCTTCAAAAACTTGAAGAAATTACAGGTTTTAATTGCGCCTTCTTTTTTCTTGTGGGAAATGCGCGGCACTGCAGGGTTAAAAAAATGTATGGGAAGTCACGTGAGACTTAAGCATATACGAGCGCTTCGCCAAGAAAACGGGCGACGCTCGCTATATCCAGCCGCGAAAACTCCCGAACCGGAAACGGGTGCGCGCTTTATCTTCTCACGATCAGTCCTCGTCATGCTTACTAGACTCTTAGGGCTGTCGTCTCGTAATTTGCGGCTTTTCGGTCGTCTTTGCAGCCATTAATTCTAATTGGGAGTTTAAAAAAAGTTTTAAAACCTCTAATTATGATCGTTATATTTTTTCTTTGCTTTTCAGTTTTATGAATCGATATTTTCCTCGGTTTATGGCCATTTTGAACGGTCAATAAATAAATATGACGCCATACATGTTTAATACCGTAAACGAAAAGCAAAGTTAAATGAAGTAATATATTTTTTTTTTTTTTTCAGACATACTTACGGAAGAACCGAATCTGTACATGGACTTGGATCCGTCGGTTCTGCGACCGAGCGAGCGTTTCGACTTTCTAGACTCATCTTTTATGCCGGTGCACAGTCAGAATGGGGAAAATTTAACCGCCACGGCTTCCGTCAACTCGATGCCGGACCTTTGTATTTCGGAGAAGCTCAACTCTATAAACTCGATCAAAAGACCAAGTAGCACCGACATCCTACTATCCGACTCGGAAACCGGTGACAGAAAAGATACCCATTCGCCGGTTTCATCGAAACCTCCAGAATTTCTGAACATAGCGGTCGTGAAAGGCGTCATGGGTTTCGGATTCACAATCGCGGATTCTGCAAATGGGCAGAAAGTGAAAAAAATTCTGGATCGCCTACGATGCAAGAACCTCATGGAAGGGGACATCTTGGTGTCCATCAATGACGTGAACGTAAGGAACATGACGCACGCGGAGGTCGTTCAGGTTCTGAAGGACTGTCCGCGAAATCGCGAGGCGCTGATACACGTGCAGCGATCCATGGCGAAGTCGCCCAAGCCTTTCCAGTTGGAGGATGGCAGGGAGAAAGAGAAAAAGTCGCCTCTCGATTTCTTCCGCAGTAAAACGCCGACCGCAGACATTTACAGCACGCAGACCAAGACGATAGTCCCTTCGCGACCGAAGACGCCCCTGATCGACACCAGGAGTTCGAATCGGCCAAAGTCACGGAGTCCACCCCCGACCGAGCTCGAGAACGAATTGTCCAATCAATTGGATAATCGATTCAAGTTTGCGGATTATAATCATGGGATTTACGGGTATTCGGAACAGTTCAGGGACAACTTTGCGACCATGACGAATCTGGATACGAACGATTCCCTGAGGGACGTCATCAAGAGGGAGGACTGGCTGGCAAACAGCGATAAATTGAACTTTGGCGGTGATTTGTATTCCGTTCACGTGCTCAATTCTCAACGAAACGCGACGCAAAACGGAGGTTTGCAATCGAACGATTATTACAAAGACCTGTACGGCGTGCAATCGCCAGCGCACTTGCAATACGCCGAACAGGATTACAATTCGTATTCCGCCATCGGGCAGGAGCAGAATGTAGACACTGGGGAAATTTGGGATAAGAGGAAAGAGACCACGAGCTTCGAACACGAACAACCACATTCTAGTTCTGTCGTACCCAGGTAAGTTCCTCGTTTACCCTACTTTACCAGTACTATATCTAAAAATTGTAACAAAATGCAAGAATCACAAGCCGAATGAAAACCGCACGATTTCAAATTTTTACGTATACCTACTCATTTGAATTGCAGATTCATGTCGTACGGCGGAAATATAGGAAACGAATTAGTCTGCCCGATGATACCGGACGTCGAGTGGATCGAGACACTGGTAACGCTAGTGAGGCAAGACAGTGGCTTCGGATTCCGAATAGTCGGCGGCACGGAAGAGGGGTCTCAGGTTAGTTGTACTTTAAACTCGCGTCGCTCTATTTATTGAAAATTGTTCGTTGAGAGTGGTTTTTAAAGGAATCGTGTAACGGCCAGCAGGTTTCCGTTGGGCACATAGTGCCTGGTGGCGCGGCGGACCTGGACAACCGCCTCAATACCGGCGACCTCATCATGTCAGTCGACGGCGAGAGCGTGATGAACTCGTCGCATCATCGAGTCGTCCAGCTGATGATAGCCGCCGCGCAAAATGGCCGAGTCACCCTCGGCATTCGACGACGTATCCACACGCAGGAACATCATACGCGCGACAACGTTCAGTCCTCGTCGTCGTCGTCGTACGGATGCCGTCAAATGAATCACCTCCAGTATCCGTACGACGTGTCGGTAACGAGAATGGAGAACGAGGGTTTCGGGTTCGTCATTATATCGTCAGTGAACAAGGCCGGTTCGACGATAGGGCGAATCATCGAAAGCTCGCCCGCCGAGAGATGCGGGAGACTGAACGTCGGCGATCACATTCTCGCCGTCAATCACGTCGACATCACGAACGTCTGCCACAAGGACATCGTGAACTTGATCAAAGATTCGGGTTATTCGGTGACTCTTACCATTGGTTACCCTCTCGACGATTGTTGCAGTAGTACTTCGATGTCCCAGAAGGTAGGTTGTTAAAGTTTCTACCAATCGCAGGGAAGAAGATGCATTGTAAGTCGGTGTAAGAGAAAAATCAATAAAATTATCCTAGTCACTAAACCATACCGGAATTACTTTTGCCCGTAGCAGCGAATAAAGATTATTCATTGTTTGAATTGAGAGTAGCGTACTTTCCCGAAAATTTCAGGTCGATTAAAATTCCGTAATGCTTGAGAATGTATCGATTCGTGTTATTCCTTAGGACGAGCCAACCGGGGACGGGGACGGAGGGCAATACCACGCAGTGGAATTAACGCGGGGTACGCGAGGATTCGGTTTCAGCATACGCGGCGGCCGAGAATTCCAAAACATGCCGCTTTTCGTATTGCAGATCGCCGATAACGGGCCGGCTGCTATCGACAATAGACTGAGAGTAAGTTTTTACTTTGCTTTTTTTCGCGGTTAATGGCTTAATGAATTGGAGAAATGCAATAAAAGACACAAACAAAAATGATGTGTACCAGGTTGGCGATCAGATTATCGAGATCAACGGGATCAATACGAAGAACATGACGCACACGGAGGCAATCGAAATAATCAGAAACGGCGGGCCGACGGTGCGCATACTGGTGCGCCGCGGCCTGCAGATACCCTCAGTGGTAGGTGCTCCTTCACATCTCTACGACATGAACATTTAAAACCAATAATCCGCAATAACAGCTCTCATCGTCGTGTCCGTTTCATCACCTCATCTCTCCGTGTAACACTTTAACGCTCGAACACTTTATATTATGCGTCAACTCACCATTACAGACGAACGAGGTCTCGTTCTCACTATTCCAATGAGCTTCAGCGCGCACTGATGCATATCTGTCCACGACATTGTTTATCATTCTCGGCGTTCGACAAAACGTTTTCATTATCGGACGTCATTAATCGCATCAAAACTAATCGATTCTTTTAAAAAATCCAAAATATTACCGAATCTCCGATGAAAACGTTTTGCCCGCTTCTTCCTGACCAAATTCATCAGGAATTTCATTTTTATACCGACAGGCATCGTGATTTTTTCAAAGAGGATACGAGCGATCGATCGAACGATTACGGGCGATTTTTACGTACTTTACGAGACTGAAATTTTTCATATACACTTTATTTATTGAGATTTTTAGGGACATAGCGTAATACTACGCTAGTCTTTTACGTATATTAGTAATAATTGGAGTTTTATCGAATGGGTACCAAAGAGTTTTTGTATTTTTTTTTAGTCATTTTTTAAATATTGCAACAACGTATGCATTATTAGATATTTTATCTTGAGACATTGAAATGTCTGAAGAAATGCTCATGCCGTATTGATTATTATAGATTTTGATTCTATATAACAAAAAAAAAAAATACGAGTTTTATTCGAAATATTTTACCTGATTCGCGACAGGCGGCGCTGTAATCGCTAACAATAACTTTCTCATATATGTCAAGGAAACTGCTTTTAAGGAATCGTCTGGCATAAGTTTTCAATCGTGTAAGAATGAAAAATTATTAAGTTCAAATTAACATTTCAAATATCGGGTATGGGGTACTATAGTATCCAAGAAATCAATTACTTTCAGCGCCAGCCAGTAACGAATCCTTACTTCAAAAGTGATACCCCAGTAAACGAAAAGGGATTGAAGTTCAGTAAACGAAAAGGGATTGAAGTTTAAAAAATGGGATTGAATGGGATTAAAACCATTGGAGAAACGTCATGATTGGTTGATATAATCCAATCACTTAAGTTTTCTAACGGTTTTAATCCCATTCAATCCCATTTTTTAAACTTCAATCCCTTTTCGTTTACTGGGACACGAATTAGTTCTTTAAATTCTTTGATTATGACGAAATGATAGGTTTTAATTCGTCTTCTTTCTCGTTTTAATCCGGTTCAATACATTCGAAGTATTATTTTACATCGAATTGAATTCAAATGCATTTCGAAATAATGCTTTCTTTTTTTATAGATAGACGTCGTTAAATTTAGTGCAATCATCAATCTGAAATAATACGATTTAATTCGTACCACGGTAACTGATAGAATTGAAACGTAAAGAAACGAAATCACGTTAAAGGACGTTTAGCTCCATCTGTCTAAGGTAATAATTAAGGAACGCATTATTTCGAATTATTTCAGTGAAATACCGTTAAACTGCCATTTCTTAATTCATTCCAATTCGTTTGTCGGTGATCGAAAGTAAGGTACGCAAGTACGTAAAAATCGTCCGATGCAATTTTGAAAAAAAAAAGGAAAATGAAAAGAAGTAATGATAATAATGAACTCGTGACAGCGCTGAAAGCTGATCATTCGTTGAAAGGACCAGACTAACAATGATACCCGACTAACTCGTACGACCATATACGAAAGGAAACATTGTGCCTTGCGCGTGTTCTGTACCATTAATCAATCGTGAGTGCTTGTTGCCAAGTCGCACGTTGGGTGTGTGTTTTAAAAGAAACAAAAAAAAAAGCTTGATTAATTTTTTACGAAGACCTCGATGAAATTGATTGTAGAATAGTGACAGGAATGGCCGAGGTGCGAATCGGCCGATTGACGGAGGCGCAGCGAGGTCGAAGATGCGCTCGAGGTTATCTCTTATCTGCTGCTGTTTTCGTTCGAGCCAGCACTGAGAGGCGCCGACGCTCGCCGCTAGATGGACACGAAGCGCTGCGCCAGATCTCGCACGTAATGCATTTATCGAAAGACTATTGCATTTTTTTTTGTTTGCGAGGATTTTTTTGTTGTACTTTCTATGAAGAAAGTCATCCGATTCGCAAGTGGATAAACGTTTTAGGGTAAACGATTGCCGATGACGTTGTGACTTGAAATTGTAATAAACGAAACGAAAAGTCGATTTATTCTCGGAGAATCTCTATATATCATCGCGGCAATATTATACGCGCGAGCTGTACAAACGTATTTTTAAAAAAGACAGAGAGATGAAACGAAACTGACGAATTTGTGTTTTTAAAGCGTTTTCTGGCCAATTCAATTGGGTAAGTATGTTTTAACGGAGATAAAGCGTCGTTACTCGAGCTTAGGCACGACTACTTTAACGTAACTCGGCGACATTTTAAACAATTTGTACATTACATATAGTCGTTTATTACTTGAGATAATCGTAAAGTATAAATATATGAAAGAAATTTTTGCAATAATCTCCCGCGACGCGAAAGTCTTGCCGGTACGTAGCTTAAGGTAAACGCATTCATGTCGTCTCTAATGGCGACTTTTGCGTTGCGTGGGATGCGACGCGCTTGAGCAATTCGCGAGCGACAATTGCACTTATATCGTCGCGTATATATATAGACGACACGGAGACGGAAACGATGCATTCTTTGAGCTTATCGGTGCAGCGTCGACCAATAAAGAGGAGAAAAAAAAACTGATAACGTTATTAACTTATAAGGTATGTAGATGACTTTGCATAAACGGCGACTATACAATACATACATACTTCCGTATGTCGGCGTAAAATAAATCCGATTTTTCGACAAATTTTCAGGACCAACCAAAGAATGCACTTTCGTCTTCTTTAAACAGTTATAACGACCCTTTCATAAAGACTTTTTAATATCTTCCTGCCTTATTAAGCCGCACGATTTCACGAATGTTGAGCGCCAGTGAGAAAGAATGCGTGTGTCGGAGCGAGAGAATGAGAGAGAGAGAGAGTGAAACAAACGTATATTTTTATACTCCTTAGGGTTTAAGTGCTATGCTATACGTGCACGAGTTTGAACAATTGCCGAAAAAGAATAAAATAAGGGGGGAAATAAAAAAATAGAAAAAAGAAAAAAAAATATGAAAATGGACGTAAGGAGTGAAAGTTTGATCGTATTTTTAGATCTCAGCGTTCGCACTCGCAGCGAAAAAGCTTTTATATTTTTTATAAAGACCTTGTAACAACGTTTTTCACGATTATCGTCGACGAAACCAATATAGGAGCCTGTATATCGATTTATTGTAAATACTCGCAATTTTTTCAATGTAAAACTCGATTCGCAGCGAGTTCGATTCCTTTTTAAGATAATTCGGACGTCACTTTCCACGTATCGATGAATGAAAATGGAAAGAAGATCTCAAGTCGCGTCGTTTCGCGCAAATTACGTCTTTAAATTGTTTAAGTTTTTGAAGGAATGTCGTTTCGTGCTTTTCGCGTCTTCAAGCGCCGAAGACACAAAGCGGCGGCGTTCCAGTAGTTTTTTTTTTTTTTTTTCTTTTTTAATATATATAAATATATAGACAATATTTAAAGGCGTATTTTGAAGTTCAACGGAGGATTCGCGAAGCTGTGAACGTGACTTGGGGTACGCGCGACCATTCGTCGAAGAAGAGGCTCTCGAAAGACCGCTGCGACGAATCGAGATTTTTATTTATAGGATTAGTCAATATATTTATTGCGTCGTTAAATATCGGTCGACCCGCGCATTGTACATTGCGAATGTATGTTTTCGTCCTCTCGACGGGAGTCGAAGCGCGACGCGTCTCGGATCTATGATAGAAAGCGTTATACTTCTGACATTATATATATTATATTATATTACGAGTTATGTATTATTGCGATCAAGCCACTTAACTAAAGTGTTGTTGAAAGAATCTCGACTAAGAAGAAAATAATAAAAAAATATAAAATCTATATTTTGAAGAGGTATTTTCGAACAAGGATTCCATTTCATATAAAATTTTTCATTTTACGACTGTTTTAGTTTAACATATATATATATATAATATTGAAATTAAATACAGTCCTTTTACTAAATAAATAAATTGACGTTTCGGTAATATTGTGTGGACCCTCTTCAGAAATAAACTATATATGTATAATGAAAACAAGCAGAAACATATGCGCATTTAAGGAAGTCACTTCTATGTATAGGTCAATACGCCATCTGTTGTTAGATGTATAAATATCAATTTTGAATTAACTATTATTTCTTAAATGGCTGTATTAAACTATTGTAAATTTGTGGTAGATTTGATTTTTCAAATTTAACCCATTAAGGACCAAGAGGACGCAAAATGTACCACAACTTTGCGGCTCTCACTTTATATGAAAAAAAAAGTTTAAACATTTTTCAAAAATCATTTCCGACGTAAAAATGATCCCTCTTTCAGATTCCGAAGCTTAAATTCAGTTATTGTTCACTCAAAAAAAGTTACGGCACATTTTATGAAAGAAAACGCGATTTTTTTAGAAAGAAACCATTTTTAATCACCATTATCACATGAAAA
>JAPYZR010004439.1:0-14826 GCA_030522945.1 Trichopria nigra | reverse complement strand
ACTTCGTTTATTTTATGATGCGGCTATAGCCGTCATGCGCATTCTTGGCCACTTTTATTTTTGCGGCTATAGCCGTCATACACTGTCAAGGGGTTAATAGATAGAAAAATATATCTCGATATGTTCGATATACATGTGCGCAAAAGTCATCTCAGAGGAGTCAGAAGTTTCTTAATGTTTAAAGAATAATTGTGCAATCATTTTTCAAGAAATTCTATGAATAAGGTCCAGATATCAATTTCTATATTATAAAAATGAACTTCGCGAATTTTGTATTATTTCAACATACCCAAATAACTCATGTCTAAAATATATTTCTTTTGTTTTATTTGAGAATTCGTTCTACATTTTTCCCCGGTTAGTTTAGGTTTTCAGGGACTAGTATTTATTTTTATTTTTTTTTTTTTTATTTTGTCCCTTCATTTGGATTGAAATCATATTTTAAAAAGTATCACAAACGACTTAACTTTCTAAGAGTTTAACTATGAAAATGTCAGTTTTATTTTTCATGGTGTTAAGCATATGTATTTTATAAATTATTTTTATTATCTTCCATGAAGGTGTGTAGACAAAAATCAATAGTCCACTACATTTTTTGTTCTAGCAATATTCATAAAGGGAGAAAATACGTGGAATTCCTACTAGTTTAATGTCATGAAATATTATGTTAATTTCTACATATATGCATGAACAATAAGAATAGCATATTGTGCACTAAGCGGAGAATGGGTAATAAAGTGGTGTGATAATTTCAGCATACATGTCATCAAAGACGCCTGTTAAAAATATACGAAAAATTGTGAACTATTTTTCTTTGATATTCGTTATGATTTATTGTAGGGTATCGATTACGATAATATAAAAGTCATAAAAATATTAACTTCCTATTTTCTATGTCAATTATGCTGTGCTGATGTGTGCTTATATCTAACCCCCTGGCGAATGTACAAACCTTGTTTTGTTACATTAGGGTAATAAAAAAAAGGAACCAGAAATAAATTACCACTTGTCATAAAGAAGAAATGATCACCATTTATCTCTTTCGACGCGTGTCCAAAAATAAAACTTCAGTTCCTCTCGAATAACATATAATGGGCTGATTACATCATTTTTCGGATTTTTCGTAAGGAAATAATATTAATCATAGAGCAAGTAACAAAATCATGGTCACTATTTTATGTTGGCCTTTGAAAATAGTTTAGAAATTATTAAAGAAGTTGAGTCCACAATTTTAATACACCTGAATAGCTTAATTGATATATCCTATTAATAGGCTGCAATTTAAATACGTCTCCTATTAAATTCAGAATCAACATGTGAAGCATTCCGAAAATGACGATCAGATACACGAACACGCCAACACTCGTGCCTCCCGTCGATGGCACGCGAAGATTAAAAAGTTATTTACATGTGTATTTTCTGGATTTTCGTATTTCAAGCTGTATTCTTACCGAAAATGCTTCTGGACCGGTAGTAAAAAAGGACATTCTAATTTGAAATAACGTTTACGGCTTACTGACAAACTGAAAAGGATTCAATTATTAATGAGTGATAGACAACCTCTTGATGTACTTATCAACGTACATTAATTATAAAGTCTGATGTCTTCATTATTGAGAAATATGTATTCTTATTATATGACAGCTACACTGAGTATAGTAATAGTACATTATGCACCAAGGGCGTGAAACGGTTTTTTTACGCCCCGAATGGTAATTAGGCGCACGAGGGCCGGCCAAGCCGGCCCGTGGGTCGCCTTATCAGGTATTCGGGGCGTAAATACCACGCCCGTGTTGCATACAATATTTTTCGATCCAGGGGGCGTAAAATGTCCATTATTAAACAAATATTACGTTTGATTCGTCAAATTTTGCGTTTTTTAATTTTCAGACTATTTTTATTTCACGCCCCCAGGGCGTAAAATTGGCATTTTACGCCCCCTGGATCGAAAACAGTATTATTTTATTCACAAGTTCAAATAATCTACATTGATCAATATTGATTTTTCAACTTAAAATCTAATGAGATATGGTCATAACCGAAATTGTTGAATAGTGTTTTCCTCGTGTAAGATCCTGATGGTCATATGATTCTCTATTTTCAAACCTTTAAATTCAATAAGTCAAATTATATAAGATCAGATTTCATATATTTAGAGTTGACTTAAAAGTGATTTCGACTAAGTTGCAAAAATTATTTAAAAACCCTTTGGTGCAAGCTACAAAGCAAACATAAGGATAATCCTGTGGATAATTAATGAATTTCCCGTGTGGAAATTGTGTTGGGGCTTCCCGAAGACTGGGATGGGCCCCACCAGGTCAAATCGGGGCTTTCTTACTTAAGGAAAGTTTGGAGGCCCTGGCAGAGCTTTAACAGGGCCACCGTAGAGATATCTTTGACTAATCATGGACATTTTGAGGCACTTTTGTAAAGGGATGTCTTTTAAGGCTCAGGCGTGGTTATACTGAGGTATTCTTAAATAGAAATTATATGAAAAATTGTTAAAAATAACTTTACGACTGCTTTTTTTAATGAAAAATAAATTTGACGTTTCGGTCCCAGTGTGGACCCTCTTCAGAAAAATTTTCGGGAATCGAACTGGTATGTTCTTCGGTAACTCTTCGGGAAAAAACTTATACCAGTACAGTTTATTTCACTTTTACCTAAAGTCAGAATCTTCAATTTATTAGTAAATGTGACAAAGCTTCTTCTGAAAACAGCAAAAAGTCACATTTTAAAAGTGAAAGTCTCTTTCTGGCTCTACTCTCTCTCTCTCTCTCTATCTCTATATATATATATATCCATCTATCTATCTACGTATCTCATCATACAGATTCATCGTCAGTTAATTTTTAAACAATAAAAAACGCTATAAGACGTTCTGCATCAGCGGCCTAAATCAGTGATTAAGGACTTTCATTATTTGCATCAGTGAAATTAGCTGTAAAATCAGCTATAAATTTCTCACTGGAGATTTCAGCGGAATTTCCAGTGATTTTTATTTAGAGAGTATACAATATAATATATCATCATAAAATAATGATAAAGAAATAAGAATTGGACCCAGCCATAAGCTATAAGGTGCGACGTAATTCGTGTTGTTTATCGGGCTTGATAGGGAGACCTTAAAAATCCTTGATTTACTCCATGAAAATATTGGGCTGGATTAGGGTAGAAAATAGGAACTCGAACATTCTGATTCAGCAAATTCAGAGCCCAGTAACCCTGGTAGAAATGGACTTTGATAACGCATAAAAGCGTTACATATCCGACAAGGCCTGAAAGGAATGTAATGCTAAACCTAAGGCCAAGTAAGGCCTTGTATGGAAAATCAAAGGCAATTAAGGGCAATTTGTACCAGGGAAGAAGTCGGGAAAACTTTTGGGAACCCCATTCGAACCTTGTTTTGATTTCTACACAGGATAATTGACCACGTACGATCAAACTCGGTCTGTCATCGTCTAATCTGTATTTCATGGATGCGAGCATTTTTAACTTTTCTCGCAGGTTAAAGAATATTGAAATGGACAAAATTTGTACACTGATGGGCGCACTTATTTTTTATTGAAATATTAAAAAGAGAAAAAAAAAAATAAAAATACAATCGGTGCACTCCACAGCTTTACTCTATTACTCGATTCATGTATAAGATATATTGCTAAAGTTAGTTTCTCAGTGGTTAATGTTAAAAACAATCTGACTAACCATAGGTATCATGGTTTAGAGCGCATTGCACCTTCCACTTTGCATCTCTGTACATCTGTTACATGTCTCTCGGTCAAATTTCCGTACACGTTTTGCAATCGTTTGCACGAGCTATTGTGCGGAGGAACCAAGTGATCTCGACTTCAGAATCGGTAAATGTAAGCTCGAAGGCAGACAGTAAACTTCGATATTCTAATTTATCTATGATATATAACCATTAATATAATTACATATTATATCGACGTAGGTTTGGCTGTAAACGACTCTTATCAATTATAAACTATTAATTTTCAAAAATTCTACTTCGAAATCATTTTCTGCTCATTTATGTAATTTTATCTGAATTGTTTTGCTATAGTGTCTGGTCAAGAATGACGTTTGATAAAAAAAAAATACGATCAGAATTTATTTCACACAGCCTTATTATGCGGGTTAGCATATACACAAAATAATCAGGAATAATCTAGATAATACTAACTTGAATCAAACCATTCTCTGTTAGTGAGTTTTCGTAGCTGAAGAATGAGACTGTTTGGGTGGATTTTTGTTGGATGGTTTTAACAATCATTCATAGTACGCTATTTTACATGATGATGCGAATGAGTATGTTATGCATATGAGTCGAATATGAACATTGTACCAGTGCTTGTCCTCTTCCTCTATGGAACAAACGATATTCTATGGGACGAGGGCAGCAAACTAATCGGAATGGATGGAAAACTCCATTATCATGCATATGCGTTACGTAAGGCTTCTTTCTGCCTGCTATTAAAAAAATGCGTCTACTAATTTTAAACATCTTTATTAATAATCTGATGATATGGAATTTGCAAAAGATTGTTTATATAAGTATGACTACATCGATAAATATTTCCAGTATGAGTTTCAATTCCAAGAAATTAGTTTAACTTAGCATACCCACACACTTACTGACAATAAACCCACCATCTACTATAAATGCCAGTCACATGTAACGCTTAGATTACCTTTTGCCCCCTAATCTTGGCGATGAAGTCAATAGAAACTGTAACACCTAATACACCTCCGTTCATACTTTTCGTCAGGTCAATTTCCATAATACGAACAGTAAACCGGTTTTCCACATAACTACCCCGAATAAATGAAATCGATCTCTACTTAAGGAAATCGTTAAACGAATCTAACAATAGTCCAATCGATTCACAAAAGGCAAGTGAAAGGATTTCTCCGGCTTCTCTATATCTACCTTAAGGAGGGAGATCACGCTGAGCAAAGTTCGTATCGAGACTTAATCTTTGCCGGATTAGGGATAAGGGTTTGAACATGACTCCTGGAAGAATAAAAACGGGACAGAGCAAACGGGATCAGTTGGTTCCTAAATTTTCGTCGAGATTGTGGGTGAGGATCCGTGCGAGTATGCAGAGTCGAGATGAAGAGACTTCGCTTCGGCGGGATGAAACGGAATCGACCGCACGTGGGAAAGTGCGAGTTTGGTCCGTGGGGGGTCTTAGTCTTGTTCTATCTCGTTCAGTTGGCTACTCATTCATCCCCCCCCCCCCCGCCTCTCTCTCTTTCTTTCTTCTCGTTCGTCTTTCACTCTCTCATTCGCGCACCTCCGAAGACAATGTCCCAACGAACGATGAATCGGATTTCTTGCGCGGTCGGAAGGACTCGGTCGGACGGTGGGCAAGTCTGGTTTACATGGATGTATGTATGTTTGGACACCTCTAACAATCACCTCTGAAGCTCGTGCCACTTTTTGTTAACCTCGATCTGTAGGTGTAGTTTATGCTCTTATGATTGATCAATGTTTGATATGTGAAACGAAGAAATTATTTCCCTCTGGCTTCAGTCACATTTTAGACTAATTGGTTAATATGTCAACACTTTGTTTTGGATTGCATAATATATTTCTTCATATTGAATTGATAAATAGTATTTTTTTATTCATACGTTGGTTGCACGTATTTATTATATACACCTTTTATCAATATAAAACGCAGATTTTTAAATGCTTTTAATTCTGGCAAATGAACAACATTGTGTTAACTCTATATTGGTTTTACCATCTGTATACGGTTAACATGATTATTTTTATAATTGATACAATCGTAGTTGCCCCGGTATAGTCGGGTTAAGTAATACACCAAGTACTGATATGGTATATTAATTATGTATATAGATTAGACAACAGTTATATGAAGGCCTATTGCTGGTCGAGACCTGTAATACTTCCAGTACTCCAAATTCCATGAACATTATAAAAGGACAAATAATGAAGTTGATATTTTTATTGTTGGATGACTCTGTATGCGAACGGTCGCTACCGATTACCGTTCATCGAATCAGTTATATGGAATTTTACTCAAAAATATTTAGACTATGATTCATTAATTGAGTTATTACATAGTTAAATAATATGTCAACATCTCTGTATAGTTGATACAGTATAAATTATTGTAACGGTCGGGATGAATCCCACCGAAATTTCTACGCTACCACCTGAGAAAAGTTAACGTCCTTTTACGATATAAATCGTACGCGATTAACGAATGGTAGTAGGCCATGACGATAATCGAATCAATAGGCGATGACGAAATCTAAATTTGTGTACGGCACAGAGAAATGCGTATGCGTGAGAGTTTATTACTGAAATAAGAAGTTCGACGAGGCCAGATAAATATTTCTTTCTGCCATGCTTCGAATATCAAAGGGCCTAATCGATCTTAGGATCGAACCCATCCTCGGGACTGATAGCATCTCGAACATCGTGACTCCGTATCTGCCTCCTAAATTCTTGATTTTTGTAAAACGAGCGGTTTACCTCGAATAATTAAAGCAACACGCTTGTAAAGTTGTTAGAGTCATCAAAGCATCACTAAAACACAATCTACAAGCTGAGACAAGACTCGGGCGAGGCATCCCAGTTGTGCAGGTAGCGCAAACTTTTTTCTCGCATCTCGGATTCTTTCTTCGACATTCGCCGCTACACGATGGTTGAAGTGTTCGCTCATCGTCGTGCGTGCTCTGTGCTCGCATTATGAGGAAAAGAAAGAGAAGAGACGGGACCTTCTTTGAGAGCCGGTCCTCTATTAATGCGCGCATATTTGTATGTCGGCATCTCCGATTACTGCGCTGGTCGAGATTGAGAGAAAAAAACGGAGAGAACGACACGGACAGAGACAACGCCTGTTCCTGGACCACCAGGCTGCACGCTGGCGCAGAATGATTGCTTTAATTTTCCGACATCGCGTCAAATATATCACGACGGCAACGATAATATATTTCCCGACAAGGGCCTGCCGGTCCCGAGAATAGAAGTTGTCGCGTCTCTAATCCACCTCAGCCTACAAAAACGACTCTGTACCATCGGTGGCATTGGTAAGGAGAGAATGAGGAAACCCCAGCGAGAATTCTATGTCGACTGGGATTCGGGGGCCTTAATCGCGTGAGAATCGACGCTTCGGAAGTCTTCTATCGGCTTCGACAATGTTTACAAAAAGTCGAAGTCCCGGATTAAAATCTGCTATGCCATATCGATAACGTGTCAAAATTTGCATTCGGACAGGCTAGGAATCCGATTCTAGATATTTGACTTGGGCGCCATTTAGAGCTTTAGCGAATTTGATGCCCGCGGGTCGACTGAAAAGACCGGATTTTAATCGGTCAGTTATTTGCGTTTGGAACGAGGGGTATAAAAATCACACGGTTTTTTATTTCATTTGATTTGGAACTGACGCATTTAATACTGTCTACAAAGCGATTTTTTTAAAACTATATTCAATGTATATAGTATATATCCATTTCGAAAATTTTTATTAACATTCTATGGTAATATTATCATTAATGTAAAATAATTACGATTCATTCGGAGTAGATAGACTGACAAATTTATTTAATAAATTTGATGCCCGTATTATTAATAAAGTAACCTGATTGAAAAGGTTGAAAACATCCAACTGCAAGTAAGAGGACCACAAATGCGAATATTTTCAATTTAATTAAATACAATATTTTTATATGTTTCCATCGTAGAAGTAGTATTCCTTTAATTCTTAACAGGTTTTCTGGTAAAGAAGAAGAATATACGTCAGATGAAGCGTCTGACAAGGTTGTATGTTGATTCAAAAGCTTCAACAATGGATATTGTGGGCTGCGGCTAAGCTTAAGAAAAGTTTACATAGGCAAGTAGCAAAAAAGTGAATTTAAGACAATGCCTAGCATGCAATGTATTTCACAAACATTTTTGCAAATTGTGCATCATCTATAACGTTACTTACTTTTGTCTATACTCCCTTTGTATAAACATTCCAATTCTCAAAAAGTAAAATTTTCAAAATTATACTGAAAACCTCGCGTTCGATTACCAGATTTATAAAAACTGACAAAACATTCGAAAATTATCAAAACGAGGTCTGGTCTAGATTAATAAATTCATATATTTTGATTATTAAAAAATATTCAAATTTTCACAAATTAAAGTCCGCAATATTCGTAATAAAAAATATCGAAATCGAAATAGAAAATAAAAAAATGTCAACTAGATACTGTGGATTTATTAGCCACTACGATATCGTATAAATTTGTATGATTAAATGTGGCTGCGATGAACACTCGAATCTGATGCAACGTAATGCGGACTTTAAATGTCTAAATTCACGCTTCACCATCTTTTTTAGGGCGTTGCCGAGAGCGTTTAGACGCTTTTCAAAAACTTTTTGTCGTTTAATTTCACGCCATTTCGCTGTTTAATATACGCTTTCATTCTTCTGTAAGTATATAATTATAGATATAATATACTATATCGCTGCTCGCAAACGAGGCCTTTGATCGTTTTAATAGGCCGATTTCAATTCCTCACCAGGTAAATTTTATGCATCGTATTAAATTTTCGTGAAAGACTTTATTTGTCCGAAATCAAAGGAAACATATTTTTCTACTGTTATGTGTCAATTATATACCAAGATATGCGTATATAGATATATATATCTACAGAGTGTCTCATTTTAATCGCCCCACCGGAATTTTCGTAACCTAAGCCAGATACAGAACAACGATCCAGACAAAAGTTGAAGGGGCAGGAGGGGGTAACCCAATGGTACCAAGGAGCTTGATCTTGAACTGGATTTTCAAGGTTATTTCGTGGTCAAGGTGATTTGTTTTAATGTGAATACCTACTTTTATTATTTATTACGCCTATTCTAGAACCAAATAAAAAGTGTACTCTCCCGACATTTAAATACAAATATTTTCTTGAAGCATATGAATCAAATGACTTTAAGGATCAAACATGAATTATTGTTTATTGAAAGTGAAATAATTCAGCACAAAAACTTGCGTATAATTCAATTTAATTTTTATGTGATTAATGTAAGGAATATGATGAATATTAACTTTATTTTCTTTAATTAACAGATTGGTATAGTTGCACGCCAAAGACCTCTGAGGGCGAGTGCTTCCACTTTATACATGGAGATAGCATCCTCGACGAAGCTATCGGTTGCAGTTTGGGTGGCGAGAGAATCTCGTTTCTCGTTAGTCCTTAAAGACGTTCACAAGACGTTAGTGTCGTCCTGGAAGGAGCAAGACGTTCGGAGATCCGAAGGTGTCGATAGCACCGCAGTCGGTAACGTTTAGCTTCGGTTGAGTATGAAACATGAGAATAATACATTTCAAATGTTTGGAAAATGTTGTATTAGAACGTAAGAAATAAATTAAAAGTAAATTATATAGTCAAAAAGGCGTTTTGTTTATGTACAGTAATAATTTGTTTCCGGATATTTACATAGTTTTAAACATTCATTTACTTGCAAAGTAAAGAGACGAACAATAGTAGAAATTAATGGATAGTCTGGTTGTAGATATGCACTCACTATATTAATAACTTTTATCTTTTGTTTTTGTTTTTTGTTTTTTTCGTTAGTTCAACATGTTTTCTACCCCCCCCCCCCCCTTCGGGTATAGAGTAAAAAATACATATTATCTATGTCCATATTTTTATGAATGTTTTTACTTAATATATAACTTTTTACTATCTTTGAAAAGTTATTAAAAATATGGTTACATGTAAATAATAGACCATTAAATTAGAGACTCTAATATATAATACCTATGTAGTTACACAAAATATTCCTGATGATGACGAACCAAAAGTTATAATGTCTCAGTACATTGAAGTAAATAATGTAAGCCTCTTGAAAGGGACTATTGACTATAGGTATGACTTCCCTCCTGGACATTTACCGTCTATTGACATACGAATTAGAAGTTCGAAGTTATAATGCGATAACAATGCTGAGCAAACAAATAAATATACACGAAATCAAATAATGACTTTATGAAATTTATTTGCTTTCCTTTAGAAAATTACTTTTAAGTATTTGCTAACGTTTAAAACGCCTGAAACGTAAAAGGACACGTATATCATTTTACAATTTTTTTATTTACGAAAACTATATGAATACAATCCCTGCAATAAAATTATTTGGTACCAAAATTATTTGGTTCTATTATGTAAATATTTGCATGTTATAATGTTGTTTTCATCATTTTTGATTCTTGAGAATAGATAACAACCTAAAATTCAAAAAGATATTAATAATAATTAAACATTGCAATGGGTTCCCACATTCTTTAAAACTTTTTTTTTTAATTATAGCTAGTTCTTAACTGGAAATACCAATAAACAATTTGTTGTGTGTGCGATTTCGTAATGAACTGTTTTCCAACTCAACAACAAAAACTTCATATTGGTAACAGCTGTCTGATGTTTTTACAAGTTAAGACTAAATCTGCTGTGTCATTAGATTTTCGACCGCCATTCCTACACTCCAATCGATATTGAATTATTTCGAACATTAGGCAGGCATTTACTGAAATCATAACAAAATACTCTGCCTATCATTAATTTAAGAAAACTATTGTATACTTCGACAACTGCAACATGAAGGATCGTTCTTTTCGGCGATCCTCTATAGTCTTCATCCATCATCCATCCTCGGAAAGCTATTCAAGCGTCTTTAACATTATTTGTTTCCAGCACCATTCAAGTGCGTCGCGTTTCATTCATTCTTTTTGAGGATCATTTATTTTTTACGTGTTGCACGGGATTAACTCCAAACAATACAGAACAATGTTCATTTTTAAATACTTTGAATGTGAATGGAATTTTAGAAAATTGATGACGTTTGGTTTTATTAGCCGATATGAATGAATTCCAAATGCTATTGTTATCACGCTTGCATCAGTAATAACTCGTAACAACATACAATTAGGAGAATACAATATTTACAATACTACTATTTTTCCCTTGTAAAAAACGACCTGTCCTCGCGAGCGCCAAGCTCCTGAAGCCGTGTGCTGTATTAATTGATATTCATGATTATGTTACAGTATGGAATTGGTAAACCGGGTAAACCGCAACAAGGGTAACTATAAACGAAAGGAGACCATTAAATTTTGAATGAGTAGGTTTTACTTGGCAAATATTTTCGTAGCGACCCTCGCAAAGGATCACGTGTAAACAAAACGCGGAGTGTAATCCGGGCTTTTGGCCAGGAGCAAATATGCGAAGTAATCGTCAACACCCTCACTTCAGACGATAAATCGAGGTGGCTGAGGTGAATCGAACTTTGCAGAGTGGCGGAACAATTCGGACGCCATTGGCATTCTAGCTCGTGCACCAGAAGTCTTGAATGAAGACTCTCCTTCCCTTCATCCCTCTCTCTCTCCCACCAGAATGCGAACGTTCCATTCACAAACAGACCACAATGCCTCGCTAACTGACAGAGATTTCACCGCAGCGCGAAGAACGAGGCCGAAGGCGAGAAGGGCTCCAAGGGAAATCCTGGATAACCGTCTGGCTTAGACCTCGGATTCTAACATTCTCCGGGTTCCGGCCGCGGGGATCGAAACTCACACATGTCGCGACCGCAAACGCGTGTGTGATGTGGACATATATTCACACGGACGCAGACCAGAGACGACGAGCTGGCGCCACTTGGAGTCCCTTCTCGCCCCCGCGAACCATCCTTCTTCGCTGGATCTTTTCTTCCCCTCCTTCCCACCTCTCGCTGACCAAGATCGCCACCCTCGAAAAACGAAACGCTCGACAATCTCGGATTTGGCAACATTCTTTCACACGCTAAATGCGCAACAATAGGCTTGTTTGGACCGTGATTTAGTGAGCGGCGGCTCGATTCTTCTCCTCCTTCCGATTCCTGTTCGATAGGTCTCGCTTTCGCCTCCGATCCTCTGCCGAGGTTTTCTCCTTATGCCGATGAGATGGACCACTGACGGAGTCGGCACTCTCCAGCGAGGCTGTTCTTCTGTAAAGGACTCATTCCCTCGGCGTATGACGCATATCGTCGTTTATCTTGGAATATTTCGAAGGCGCCCGTTGAGAAACTGTAGCGCTCCTTTTGTACTCCGCACCGCTCCTATTCGTAGTTTTTTCCTTTCTTTCGGCGTTTCGTAAACTGGAATGTTCGGCGCTGCACTGTCTCCTGATTTCCTTATCGCGATCAGAGGAACAATCGTTTGGTTTGTACTTGCTTAGTGGCCTGGGGAAATTAAGTTGTTTTATTTATAGGGAATTGTTTTGCTGTAGGTGCCCCGAGCGGTAGTGAATGAAACTTACAGTCAAACTTCTATGTAAGGTCGACCATTCACGGCATGGTTTCAGTGAAAACGTACATAAAATCTATTTTTTTAAATTACACGATTCTTAGGTTTATCCATTACCCATTAGTTATGAACCAGACCTTCCAGCGGAAACGCTGATAATACATATACGTAAACGCCAAGTTTTAAAATATTGTATATGGTCGTTAGGTATAATTTAAACATCGTTGTACCTATAAACATTATAGATATGTTTTTTATTAATAGTTTCAACTTGCGTATGCCTATGAAGTCCTAAGAAAAATTAGGCTGAATTTATTTACTTATGCTGTACATAACACTTATGCGTAATGACTACCCAATTATACAAAATTTTTCAATTTTGGACATTTTTTAGTTTTGAACTTATTTATTGATTGTTTATAATTGGTATAACAATTATGATTTAATTTTGATTAAGGAAAGAATATATTTTAATATTCTCATTTTATGCCATATAAGCATTTATTACCTTTTTATAGCTTTCAAAGCACCCTGCGGTAGAAAATAACTGTGGCGCTAGACAGTCCATGATGCAGTGTGGCGCTAGCTAATGTTACAGTTACTTCTTACCAGGGCTTTGCTATTGTATTTGAGCTGGCGATTTAATAAAGGAAGAAGAAATAAATGGATCTAAATCTATAAATTGAAAAGGGCGATATTATTGTAAAATTATTATTACATTTACTATTATAACCGTTGTTCGTCATCATCAATGCCATGGTCAATGGCTTATTTAAATTAATCATTTTATCTTATGGTACGAATATTTTACCAATTACAGTTTACTACTGAAAGTAATACTTTACAAAGTATAATTTACCGTTTTCATCCCAACAAGCATATTCAACTTTAAAAACAAAATAATTTGAGGACATTATTATCGGCAGTAAAAATGTATCATAAGGCATCCCTTTTTTTATTTCGAACTGAATATATAGTCAAAATTAAATTAGGTGTAAGAAAATAGATGTAAAAGTCTACTGCATTTAAAACAAGATCTTTCTTACTGTTAAAAACAATTACTTCAAAATTGACGTGTCTTCGTCGATAACAATCAATTATACGATTGATTTGGAATCATAGACCTTAAAGACATTAACACCTCAAAAAATATTTGTCTTCCAAAACGAAGCAGAAGGAATAAAATGTTGAACAAGTCAACGATATCAATCAGATTAATCAGTAGACAATTGGGTGTCACTTCAAAACGTTTTCTTTCCGGAAAAAGATTAACGAGAAGATAAACTTAAGAGGATAAACGTTTTAACGATTCGTCGGTTTCAAACAGATGCTCACAGAGGTGAAAAACTGGGAAATTCCCTAAATCAAATTAGAAAACAATGGACGTAAACGTTAGTTGGAAGGCAGGTCAATAAATTGTAATGGTGAGGCGTATGACGAGTTCAACGCCACGTTTGCTAGCGTCGCTGGTATTTTCCTAAACCGTGATCGTAATCTGCAGGTGAATCGTGATTTCACGGACCGACTGGTACGTCAGCTTCGCTTCGTCAGGAACTGTTTATTCCATTTAGCGATTATCCCGCCGAAGTGTCATTTTGATTTTATCTGTGAGAAGTACTTTATGTTAGAATTTCAAATGCTACCAAAATAAAATTGAAAAAATTTGTACAAAAATTAATATTTTTGCTTTTAGTAATTTAAAAAGATTAGAAATGATTTAATAAGGAGATATATTAACGGACTTTGCTAGTTTCGACTGAGTTTCGACGAACATTTTTGCGGCCTTTATAAAATAAACGTGACGATTTTCTACAATTGCGAAAAGAATCATTGTGGATAATTTTGTAATTTATTTGTTGAGAAATCTACTTGTCATATTTTTCATAATTTGTTTCATAATTCCAAGTACGTCCATTGTATTTTGCCTTCAATCAACCCCACTTGGATCTGTTCCGTTTGGACCCCCGACTCACCTCCCTTACTAGATTTTTTTTTCCTGATTGCTTTACTCTGAAAATTTGTTCAAACCGGTTATTTACATAAGATTTGTTCGGTTGTTTTTTCTACATATTGAACAAAATTGAAAAATAATAAAATAAAAATTTAACTCCAATATGCAATAAATAATTATTTATATTTATGTATTTAATTGTATTTCTTTGTAAAGCCGTGCACGCCTCTTTATGTATGTATAAATAAAAAATAAAATAAATATTTATTGCATGCTGTTTAATTTTAGATTTCTGAAGAGTATCCGCACTTTGGACCGAAACATAAAAATTTTTAAATTTTCATTTAGTATAAAGACTGCTTTTTATTTTTAATTTCTCTAAATTTATAAGTGATGTTTACAGATGCATTTAAATATTCTTCCAATCCACAAACTGTGTAACAGGTAAAATGTAATCAATGATTATGTAAACAAATAACTTCCTCCGTATTTCCTATATATATATAATTTTTACAAAAAAAAAAAAAAAAAAAAAAAAAAAAAAAATAAAAAAAAAAAAAAATAAA